>SCDY01000308.1:0-96863 GCA_004143825.1 Drosophila micromelanica
TATATCTCATATTTCAAAAAGCCATAAATTGGTCAAATCTTAACCGATTTTCATGTTTAATGGCATTTTGGTCATGATTTTTCATTTAAATTGATTTTAAATTTAAAATCGATGCATTTTTGAAAAAAAAATGTTTATATTTTTTTTTTGTTAAAAAAGCATGTAAATCGCCCTTGTGAATTTTAGGAAAAAAAATTTTTTTCAAAATTTAAAATTGCGAGTATTCGTTTTTAATCGATTTTGGTGGCCACAAATAGTATAAAAAACAACATTTAACTTGATTCTGAGGGGGTTAAATTTTTGGTCAAAAATCATGCCAAAACTGAAAAATATTTTGACATGTAAAGCTCTCGGCCTTTACATAAGTTGGTCATAAATTGGTCAAAACTGAACCGATTTTCATGTTGGATGGTTTTTTTATAAAGCAAGTTTTTGTCAAAAATCATGCTCTTGGACCCATAGGTCTCAAATTTCCAACACCCATAAATTTGTCAAAACATAAACGATTTTCATGTTTAATGGCATATTATATAAATTAAATAGATATTATCGCATAATTTTGCCCGGGCCATCCAAATGTAGTTACTTAATTAAAACATATGACATATATGCACGCGTCTGACATCAAAGTATTTATTTTGTGCTGATCTATAATAATATTTGATTTCTGATGAGATCTAAATGTTTGCAGTTCGTTACGCTTCAAAAAACATTTGCTCCAAATACCATGAAAAAAAAAAGAATTTGTTTTAATTGAGAAAAAGTAGTGCCATAATACATACATAATAATAAGAAAAATCATAAAAAACCATAAAAAATTCTGCTCAAATGTGGCGCCAATCTTTAAGCTACAATTTAGACATTTTTTGTTGTTGTTGTTTTTATAGCTCTATTCATTGCTTTTATTGTTGGCTCAACAATCGCTTGAAAAAGATCATTTGGCTTTAGCGGAGGCGCGGGGAAGGAAGGGGGACCCACTTATGTAATTCGCCGCCGCCTTGGCGACGTCTCAAATCAAGTAAAAAAAATTCAAGCTGAGATCTATAGAGTCCATCTATGGCTATATGCTGACAGGCCATAATAAGTACGGGGTCGTTATGTGCCAATTTGTTATCTATTTTTTATACATTTTATTTTTTTTTTTGATTATTTTTTGTAAACCGAAAAAAAATCTATGCCAAGCCAGCCAATGGATATATCGCCGGGTTTTTGTGGTTAAAACTGAGCTCAGCAGCTCGTAGCTTAGCCAGGTATCGAGTATGTGTGTATCGATTGTGTGTATCGAGTATCTGGGCTAACTGCAATCTGTTGTGCCACAGTTAAGCGTCTATAACAGCCAACAAAATCACCAACTGGCGGTTTCAATAGATGACTGTATCTGTGAGATGCGCGCAATTTTAAATGATTTTCAATTGAATGTGTGTCCCTCATTTATTTCTTGTACATTATAGTTTTGCTCCTTTGTTTTACTTGGCTGTTTTGCTGTATACCCTGTACTTATAAAATGGTTAAGACAGGAGGCTGTTTTCATCTTATATCTGATAGATATATAAGGGTTTTGTTGATATATTTAAATATTGCGTAATATTTCTAAATAAACTAAACTATAAAACTAAATCAGCTTTTATATTTTAGTCATATATTTATTATTTCAATAATTTCTCTCTTATTTTTCATTGCAAATTTGTATTAATTTTTTGATGTGGGGTATCTCCCTGTTTAGCATACCTGACTAGAGCATTTCTACTTGTTTATTTTTAACGCACTTGAATTTGGGTCAACACAAATTTCAAGCTGAGCTTTGCTTAAACAAAAAAAATCGTCGCAAAAAAAGAAGAAGAAAACAGAGAAAAAAAAAACAAAAACGTTGTCAGCCATTTTTGTTGTGTTAGTTTATCGCTGTACTTGAACGACCCATTTCTACATATCTTCATTATATATCTATATAAATTATTGTTTTTGTTTTTGTTGTTAATATTTGTTTTCTTTATTTTCATAAAACTTTTATAGATCGCGAAGACCAATCGATTTTGTGTACTGGCGAATCGGGTGCTGGCAAAACGGAGAACACCAAGAAGGTCATACAGTTTCTGGCCTATGTGGCTGCCTCTAAGCCCAAGGGCTCCGGTGCGGTAAGTATCTTAAAGATACTCTAAAGACACAGATCGAAGAAACAAATGGCAAATGCAACGCTGTGTGTGTGGGTTTGTCGCACAACAAGCACAACAACAAACAAAGAGAGTTAGTCGCAAGCTTTTGACACGTACTTAGCCGCCAATTATTCTTGTTATTGTAACTGTAACTGTTATTGTCATTATTATTATTACGATTATTATGGCTATTATGACAATTAAGTAGACAGCAAATGTGAAAAATATACAATTATTTTTAGACCAAATACAATGTTAACGTGTCGGCAAATTGGCTGCGGCTTTTATACGCCCGCAACATGTACACTTTGTGGGTGTCGCATATACCCTGTAATTATGAAAAAAAATATTTAAAGAGCACTACATATTGCACAACATGTCAATAAAGCAAAAGATTTGATAGAAATTATTACAAACAAAAAACAGTTGTGGAAAAACAATATTCGCTTAAAATTATTTTAATAAAATAATAAATGACTTCAAGGAAGACGGATAAAAAGAGCAATTGTATAGATAGATATATATGTATGTTATTTATTTATTTCTATAAATCTTAAGCTTTTTTAAGGGTATTTTGTTAGTCGGGCACATGAACCCAAAATTCGTTTTTACTTTGTTTCTTTCAATGAAAACGTTTTCCCAGCTGTTGTCCGTCTCTGGTTACGAGTTATGATCCGCAAATGGATCTGAGTAGGCACACACACTCGCACACACACACATACACAACAAACGTTGCACTTAGCATTGATGTAATGACATTAAATCACGTAGCCCCCATGAGGCGTGCATTATCCATATATGCAGCTTTATAGTGTGGCGCATCTGGCTGCCACTTGACGTTGCAGACCCCCAATATCTGAACAAACCCCATCCCCCTTCAAACACACACACAACAAAGTAGCACACTTCATTAATCAGTAACACAACAAAAAAAGCATACAAGATAATATATATATGTACATATATATATTCGAGTGTAGTTACCCTAAGTTATTTGATGGCTGTTGACAAATTACTTTATTCGCTGTGCCCTACACGAAAATGGGCATTATCTAACCCTGATATGATGTATGCTCAACAGAATGTTTAATGAAAAAGATATATAGCTTGTATGTTTACAAAGAGAAACTAAAAAGTTGCTTTGAAATCAGTAATAATGCATTTTGTTTACCTGAAAATATTTGTAAAAATTAAAAGAAAGTTTAAAATTTGATAACGTTCTAAATTATAATAATTTAGGAAAACAACAATATCGGAATTACACACTTAAAATATACATGCAAATTTCCGGATTTGAAGTGAATACTAAATTAATCAAATATAGAGTATACAAATTTCGTTTTGTGAGAAAGGCAGCTGGTAATTTTCATTTTATTTACAACCATTAAATAAACACCCAAAACGAAATTTAATTGCGCTTGTCAATTCAATGGACAGCAATATATATATAGTAAAAAGGGTTGACTCTTTCAGCCAACTCGACGACAATTGAAAATTAAAGAGAATTGAAAATAAAATCACTTGAAATTGCGTCAGGGCCAACCAGTGCTGGTAAGTTTCTTATTTTGTATTCTCATTTTTGTGAGATGTTCATCATATCTACGAAGCGGCTAACTGTGTCAGCAGTTGTTTCATAATTTGCAGTAGCTACCATAATTGGCTTTAAGAGCTGCTAGCCAAAATCCTTTAAGGCGTTGTTGTTGCCGTTTTACAGCCTTATATGATGTGTTTGTTGCCTGGCCTGGCCAAAACGTGATAAGCTGCAAACAAACTTTAAAAGGCAGCTCCAAATTGAAGTGCAAACAGTTGTTGTTACATGTTTTTCTGTTGTTGTTTCAGCTGTTATTTTTCATTCTTTTTTTGCTATTAATTATGATTATATTTGCCATAAATAGACGTTGATATCGTTGGTTGAACTGAATCATCACCAAACGAAAAAAAACACACAGCTACTATGGAATTCTGATTAGAAATTAGTCCGTGTTCTAACCAGAATTCAAGGAAACTCTGTGACTGATAAGAAAAAGGTGGGAGTGAAATGTAAACCACAAGATTAGATAGGCACATAAATATACGAATTTAATTGATTTATTGTCTGAGATGGGGAATAACTTTTACACAGCGTGGCATTTGCCTAAGTGTTTTCCGTTAGCTGTATTTTCTTATATATCATATATTTTTCTTGATTTTGTGCTTGCATAAGGCTTAATATATATTTATGCAAGTTTTACGTTTTTCAATTAGTCTTTGCTCAGCTAAAGGCGTTTTTTTCTTCTTACATAAATTCTATATTTATTAATTATATTTTATTTATTTTCATGTGCAAACGGTACACCTTCTATCACACACACACACAACTTTAAACAACACCTCCACACACACACAAACACACACTACTATTGTTTGCTGCTGTTGTTGTACAATTGACTGGTTGTTGCTTTTTTAATTTTTATCTTAATTACAATTTGTACATTGTGTATAAAATTTCATCTTACATTTAATTTGTAAATACAAAAAAAAATAATGTTCCACACCATCCACAAAAAATCCACGCAACTTTCAATCAATTAAATAAACAACTTACCAACCAAATCCACAACCAACAACCACAAAAACAACCCGAAATTCAAATACGAACAGGTGCCGAATCCTGCCGTGCTCATTGTAAGTATGCAAAAGTCTATACAAAAAGATAAAACACACTATTTTTTGTTAAACAAAATTTACCAAACAACCTCTGTTTTACTATACATTTTGTCTACTCTGTTTAACATTTTATTTGTTTAAGAAACGATTTAATTTCTTTCTATAAACTAAAATATCTTGCAGACACATTAAAAAAGTCCAAAATTTTATGTATTTTTATTCAATCAAAAACCCACTTAGAAAGCTAAAAAACCAAAATTATGATCATATATTTGTGTCTGCTCTATTTTGTATATTATAAATTTATTTGCAAGCTTTAATAAGACAAATTTTTATAAAAAGCTCCCTAGTATACCAAAAAGCAATATGAGGTCATTATATAAAAAACAATTTTTAATGACAATGATCGATAAAATTAAAAAAAAAAAATTTATTATTTTACTTTATAGATAGCAAAAGACATTTTTGATTATTATCTACTACTGACAAATTTGAAATAAAAACCATTCAGTTAATTTATGTCTTGGATTTCTTATAAAATATATCTGCAAGAATATTTTAACTTCGGCATGCCGTAGTTACTTTAATTCATTTACATGGAATTCTTTAAAAATATACATGTATTCATTTGTTTTGACATTTTCATTTTTGTTTGTTATTAACCCTTGTTGTTGACTCGCTTCATTCTGAACCATGTTCAATTTAGCCGAAAAAAAAGAACGGGAAAGAAAAGAAAACCATAAAACATGTCCACTAATTGAATTCTAATCACAATTGTGCCGTATACTTACTTTACAACTACTCCTCCTATTCCTCTATCATGCTATCCATATCACAACACGCTACGCATATTTAGAGTAGTCATCAAGAAACCTTTGCGGTAAAGTATGCTCCATGTAACCAAGAAATGCATTTCAATATTTCCACATAGTAGATATTGTTTTCTACCTTGATTTTTATTTTTTTTAAACGGTACTCAATGCGATACATTTCATTTTGCTTTAGGCTCGAACCTATATATTGTATAAAACTTCATTCAACATTTGTTTTTTATACATCTTTTTACCTAATCACATCCCCATAATTGCAGAACTTTTCGGTGAACACGAATAAATACATTAAGGTCAAATGTAATGTCAATAATATATTTTATAATATGGTGCACGGTCAAAATATTAACGAAACAGGCAACGGTGTGGGCAAAAAGACGATCATGCAGCTCAACAGCTGCCACATGGAGCGGCTAGCTGAGAAGAATGAAAAATTTGAATCTCTTGTTGTTGACATGCCCGAGGTGGAGGTAAAACTCTTGTGTTGATCAAGTGCAGTGCGATCAAAAAAAGAGTTTAACAAAATTCGTCCAGCTAGGCATATTTATCAGATATATTAAATTGTTTGCTTTAAAGATCAGTGATCTTTGTTTCGGAATTTTATCTGTGATTGTTAGCTTAGCAAGAATATATCGTTTGTAACAGATAAGATTTTGTTCTCTTTGAATATGATCATTGATCTCTTGGTATCTCTTTCAACAAAATTTAAAAGGTTGATTTTATTTTATTTTGAAAATCTTATATTAGCTAGAATTTTTGGATTAGCCAATATTAATAATTTCAATTATTTTTTATATAAGATCAAAGATCGATTAAAGAAACTGAAATATTTAAATCAAATAATGATCGTTTGCGAAATCTTTTAGATACCCATATTGATGATTGATTTAATTTTTGAATTATTTGCTATTTAGTGATAAAGTTTAGAGTATTTTTTTATGATTTTCAAAATAGAGCGACAAAAAACGTATTTAAAGATCGTTTTAGGCTTTTAAATAGCTGAAAAATAAAAATTATTTTTTGAACATTTATAATTGCGAGATCATCCATTCATTTAAACTTCTGCTTAACCTGATTGATTACTGAAAAAAAACAAAGGTCTTCATCACGATCGCATTGCACTCGTCTAGGAAATTGTCCCGTCTCCCCATTTATGTGTAGGAACTGTGTTCACATCGAGCTTTTCGTGCATGTTTCTCTGCTTTTTACCGTTAACCAAATCCCCCAATTTAAATGTAATATTTATCGTATTCGTGTCTGTAGTTAGTAATTATTTTTATGTTTATGTAATGCGTGTTTTGTGTTATGCTAACAACAAAAAAGAAAAAACCGAATATGTAAATTGTAATTGCATTATTAATATAATAATTATTTTGACAGGGCGAATTGGAGCAACAACTGCTGCAGGCCAATCCGATACTGGAAGCCTTTGGCAATGCCAAAACGGTCAAAAACGATAATTCTTCGCGTTTCGTAAGTAAAATGAAATAATAAAAAAAATAAAATAAACAATATTTAATTGTAATTAAATTGTTTTTTTAGGGCAAATTCATCCGGATTAACTTTGATGCGTCGGGCTTTATATCGGGCGCCAATATCGAGACCTATCTGCTGGAGAAGTCGCGTGCCATTCGTCAAGCGAAGGACGAACGTACATTCCATATATTCTATCAGCTGCTGGCGGGCGCTTCGCCGGAGCAGCGCGAGAAGTTCATCCTCGATGATATTAAATCGTATCCATTCCTGTCGAACGGCACTCTGCCGGTGCCCGGCGTCGATGACTATGCCGAATTCCAGGCGACAGTCAAATCGATGAACATCATGGGAATGACGTCCGAGGATTTCAATTCGATATTCCGCATCGTTAGCGCCGTTCTACTCTTTGGCAGCATGAAATTCCGCCAGGAGCGCAACAACGATCAGGCCACCCTACCCGATAACACGGTGGCCCAGAAGATCGCCCATCTGCTCGGTCTGAGCGTCACGGACATGACGCGCGCCTTCCTCACGCCCCGCATCAAGGTGGGCCGCGACTTTGTCACCAAGGCCCAGACCAAGGAGCAGGTCGAGTTCGCCGTCGAGGCGATCGCCAAGGCCTGCTACGAGCGCATGTTCAAGTGGCTGGTGAATCGCATCAATCGATCCCTGGACCGGACCAAGCGACAGGGCGCCTCCTTCATCGGCATACTCGATATGGCCGGCTTCGAGATCTTCGAGCTGAACTCGTTCGAGCAGCTGTGCATCAACTACACCAACGAGAAGCTGCAGCAGCTGTTCAACCACACCATGTTCATACTGGAGCAGGAGGAGTATCAGCGCGAGGGCATCGAATGGAAGTTCATCGATTTCGGACTCGATCTGCAGCCGACCATCGATCTGATCGACAAGCCCGGCGGCATTATGGCCCTGCTCGACGAGGAGTGCTGGTTCCCCAAGGCCACCGACAAGACCTTTGTCGACAAGCTCGTCTCAGCGCATTCGATGCATCCCAAGTTCATGAAGACGGACTTCCGCGGCGTCGCCGATTTCGCCATTGTTCATTATGCGGGCCGAGTGGATTATTCGGCGGCCAAGTGGCTGATGAAGAACATGGATCCGTTGAATGAGAATATTGTGTCGCTGCTGCAGGCATCGCAGGATCCGTTTGTTGTGAACATCTGGAAGGATGCGGAAATCGTCGGCATGGCACAGCAGGCGCTAACCGATACCCAATTTGGGGCGCGCACGCGCAAGGGCATGTTCCGCACCGTGTCGCATCTGTACAAGGAGCAGCTGGCCAAGCTGATGGACACGCTGCGGAACACAAATCCAAATTTTGTGCGCTGTATCATACCGAATCACGAGAAGCGTGCTGGCAAGATCGACGCGCCCCTGGTGCTGGACCAGTTGCGCTGCAACGGTGTCCTCGAGGGTATACGCATCTGTCGCCAGGGCTTCCCCAATCGCATACCCTTCCAGGAGTTCAGGCAGCGCTACGAGCTGCTCACACCCAATGTCATACCCAAGGGCTTCATGGACGGCAAGAAGGCCTGCGAGAAGATGATCCAAGCGCTGGAGCTCGACTCCAATCTGTATCGTGTCGGCCAATCGAAGATCTTCTTCCGCGCCGGTGTGCTGGCACATCTCGAGGAGGAGCGCGACTTCAAGATCTCCGATCTGATTGTCAATTTCCAGGCGTTCTGTCGCGGCTTCCTCGCCCGCCGCAACTACCAGAAGCGGCTCCAGCAGCTGAACGCCATTCGCATCATTCAGCGCAATTGCGCCGCCTACCTCAAGCTCCGCAACTGGCAGTGGTGGCGTCTCTACACCAAGGTCAAGCCGCTGCTCGAAGTGACCAAGCAGGAGGAGAAGCTCGTGCAGAAGGAGGATGAGCTGAAGCAGGTGCGCGAGAAGCTCGATACCCTGGCCAAAAACACGCAGGAATACGAGCGCAAATATCAACAGGCTCTGGTCGAGAAGACCACGCTGGCCGAGCAGCTGCAGGCGGAGATTGAGCTGTGCGCCGAGGCGGAGGAGTCGCGTTCACGTTTGATGGCACGCAAGCAGGAGCTGGAGGATATGATGCAGGAGCTGGAGACACGCATCGAGGAGGAGGAGGAGCGTGTCCTGGCGCTGGGCGGTGACAAGAAGAAACTGGAGCTGCACATACAGGATCTGGAGGAGCAGCTGGAGGAGGAGGAGGCGGCACGCCAGAAACTCCAGCTCGAGAAGGTGCAACTGGACGCCAAGATCAAGAAGCACGAAGAGGATCTGGCGCTCACCGACGACCAGAACCAGAAGCTGCTCAAGGAGAAGAAACTGCTCGAGGAGCGCGCCAACGATCTATCCCAGACGCTGGCCGAGGAGGAGGAGAAGGCCAAGCATCTGGCCAAGCTGAAAGCCAAGCACGAGGCGACCATTGCCGAGCTGGAGGAGCGCATGCACAAGGATCAGCAGCAGCGCCAGGAAACCGATCGCACCAAGCGCAAAATCGAGACCGAGGTGGCCGATCTCAAGGAGCAGCTGAACGAGCGCCGCGTCCAGGTGGAGGAGATGCAGGCCCAGCTGGCCAAACGGGAGGAGGAGCTCACCCAGACGCTGATGCGCATCGACGAGGAGTCCGCATCGAAGGCCACCGCACAGAAGGCGCAGCGCGAACTGGAGTCCCAGCTGGCCGAGATCCAAGAGGATCTCGAGGCCGAGAAAGTGGCCCGCAGCAAGGCGGAGAAGCTGCGTCGCGATCTCAGCGAGGAACTGGAGGCGCTCAAAAACGAGCTGCTCGACTCCCTGGACACCACAGCCGGTAAGTGGTGTCTTTTTCCCACCAAAAAAAAAAAAAGAATTTTAATTCAATCTCTTTCTCACAGCCCAACAGGAGCTGCGCTCCAAGCGCGAACAGGAGCTGGCCATGCTGAAGAAGTCGCTCGAGGAGGAGGGCGTCAACCATGAGGGCGTGCTCGCCGATATGCGGCACAAGCACGCGCAGGAGCTGAACAGCATCAACGATCAGCTGGAGAATCTGCGCAAGACCAAGTCCATGCTGGAGAAGGCCAAGGGCACCCTCGAGGCGGAGAACGCCGATCTGGCCACGGAATTGCGCAGCGTGAACAGCTCCCGGCAGGAGAACGATCGCCGGCGCAAGCAGGCCGAGTCCCAAATCGCCGAGCTGCAGGTGAAGCTGGCGGAGATTGAGCGAGCGCGCTCCGAACTGCAGGAGAAGTGCACAAAGCTGCAGCAGGAGGCGGAGAATATTACCAATCAGCTGGAGGAGGCCGAACTGAAGGCATCCGCGGCGGTCAAGTCCGCCAGCAATATGGAATCGCAGCTGACCGAGGCGCAACAGCTGCTCGAGGAGGAGACCCGCCAGAAACTGGGCCTGAGCTCGAAGCTGCGCCAAATCGAATCCGAGAAGGAGGCGCTGCAGGAACAGCTCGAGGAGGATGAGGAGGTCAAGCGCAACTACGAACGGAAACTGGCCGAGGTGACGGCCCAAATGCAGGAGATCAAAAAGAAGGCCGAGGAGGACGCCGACCTGGCCAAGGAGCTCGAGGAGGGCAAGAAGCGTCTGAACAAGGAGCTCGAAACGCTCGAGCGCCAGGTCAAGGAGCTGATGGCGCAGAACGATCGCCTGGACAAGAGCAAAAAGAAGATCCAATCGGAGCTGGAGGATGCCACCATTGAGCTGGAGGCGCAACGCACCAAGGTAAGTTGCCATCGAACCCCACTGCATCCACAAATTTGCTCATTTAACTCTTGTTTCAGGTGCTCGAATTGGAGAAGAAGCAGAAGAACTTCGACAAAATACTCGCCGAAGAGAAAGCCATATCAGAACAGATCGCCCAGGAGCGGGACACGGCGGAGCGAGAGGCGCGCGAAAAGGAGACCAAGGTGCTGTCTGTGTCCCGGGAACTGGACGAGGCATACGACAAGATCGAGGATCTGGAGACGAAGCGCAAACAGCTGCAAAACGAACTCGACGATTTGGCCAACACGCAGGGCACCGCCGACAAGAACGTCCACGAGCTGGAGAAGGCGAAGCGGGCGCTGGAATCGCAGCTGGCCGAGCTGAAAGCACAAAACGAGGAGCTCGAGGACGATCTGCAGCTGACCGAGGACGCCAAACTGCGACTGGAGGTGAACATGCAGGCGCTGCGCTCCCAATTCGAACGCGACCTGCTGGCCAAGGAGGAGGGCGCCGAGGAGAAGCGACGCGGTCTCGTCAAGCAGCTGCGCGACCTGGAGGCGGAACTGGATGAGGAGCGGAAACAGCGCACCGCCGCCGTGGCGGCCAAGAAGAAGCTGGAGGGCGACCTCAAGGAGATCGAGACGACCATGGAGATGCATAACAAGGTGAAAGAGGACGCACTGAAGCACGCCAAGAAACTGCAAGCACAAGTCAAGGACGCGCTGCGCGACGCCGAGGAGGCCAAGGCCGCCAAGGAGGAGCTGCAGGCGCTCAGCAAGGAGGCCGAGCGCAAGGTGAAGGCGCTCGAGGCGGAAGTATTACAGCTGACCGAGGATCTGGCCAGCTCGGAGCGGGCCCGACGTGCCGCCGAAACGGAGCGCGACGAACTCGCCGAGGAGATCGCCAACAATGCCAACAAGGGCTCCCTCATGATCGACGAGAAGCGGCGCCTGGAGGCGCGCATCGCCACCCTGGAGGAGGAGCTCGAGGAGGAGCAATCGAATTCGGAGGTGCTGCTCGATCGCAGCCGCAAGGCGCAGCTGCAGATCGAACAGCTGACCACGGAGCTGGCCAACGAGAAGTCCAACTCGCAGAAGAACGAGAACGGGCGAGCGCTGCTCGAGCGCCAGAACAAGGAGCTGAAGGCCAAGCTGGCCGAGATCGAGACGGCGCAGCGCACCAAGGTGAAGGCGACAATTGCCACGCTCGAGGCGAAGATCGCCAATCTGGAGGAGCAGCTGGAGAACGAGGGCAAGGAGCGGCTGCTGCAACAGAAGGCCAATCGCAAAATGGACAAGAAGATCAAGGAGCTCACCATGAACATCGAGGACGAGCGAAGACACGTCGACCAGCATAAGGAGCAAATGGATAAAGTGAGTGCACATTCACTCAATCATTCACTCAATCATTCATTCATTCATATATTTACTATTTCCTCCAACAGCTGAATAGCCGCATTAAACTGCTCAAGCGCAATCTGGACGAGACCGAGGAGGAGCTGCAGAAGGAGAAGACGCAGAAGCGCAAATACCAGCGCGAATGCGAGGACATGATCGAATCCCAGGAGGCCATGAACCGTGAGATCAACTCACTGAAAACGAAATTGCGGTAAGTGCGCTGACACACGACTCCAACTCTGGGGATCAACAACTAGATTAATACACTTGCAGCGGGTATTTGTAATTTGTTTAATCTACTCGAATATATAAATATATTTATCGTGTCAGAAATGACAACATAGTTAAATGGTTTCAGACCTAAAAAGCAACTTAAAAACAAGGAAAATATTAGCAGAAATTTTAAAACAGTAAAACTAATATAGTAAAGTTTAAATTTCGGAAAATTTCTATATAATTATTTTTATTTCTCTTTGTTGATAATTCAGTATAATAATATGTACAAAAAAAAAATGAAGTTCATAGATCATAAAAAAAAAATGCACATATATATAAAACCATCAATGTTATATAACACATTCTAAGATATTCAAGTTTAATTTGGCTTCGAGCTTCACTTTGCTTTGACAACTCGGTTTTTAACAGAATTTTTCTACTTATATATACTATATTTAATATTCAAAATAAATTTAGGAATAATGAGCTCTTTATGTTATAGGAAGACTCTGACGTAATTGAGTTCTTAAATGAAATATTTTTTTTAGACTTAATATAACTATACTAAACTTATCGTATATATTGTAGTTGATTAATTGCTGTGTCTGCAAGAGTATTTAATTTTCGGCACACCGAAGATATCTGTTCTATCTTAAGTTTTATTTCTTTACTTTTGTTTTTGTTTTTTTTTTTTGGGGCTCTTTATTTTAACCCATATATAGATCGATACAGGTGGCCGAGATTGAAAAGGCCAAGGCATATTCGCCGAAAAAGGATGCTGCACTCATTATGAATTGTGAGGGTCTGCATTAGGTTTCCCTTCGCTTCGCTTCCTCTTGGTAGGCTGTAAGTGCTGGCGACATCTTCATCAACCAAACCAAAAATAATCCTAGGAATGAACCAAACCATTTCAGTCCCCGACTATTGTGCATGTTATCAATACACACACACACACACCCGCACACAAATACACACACATATACACATCCAATCGTGCGATTTATAATAGTGTTCAATGTTCGATTCGATTCCCTTCAAGAACGCAACCAATTTAGAACTTAGTGCATACTCTCGTTTATAGCGTGTTTGATAACGATTCCCAAAAGTCTCCTGAATCTTTTATGTTGCCCAGTTATCGACCCGACCTCTTTTTTGTATCACTGCACGTTTTACCCGGCTATCTGTTTTTGAACAATAATTTGTAATCAATTTTTGGTTTTGCATTTTCGTTTTGTAGACGTACCGGCGGCATTGGCCTCAGCTCCTCCCGACTCACGGGCACACCATCGTCCAAGCGCGGAGGCGGCGGCGGGGGCGGCGGCGGCGACGACAGCTCATCGGTGCAGGATGAATCATTAGATGGCGAGGATTCAGGCAATTGACGCGTTAATTATTAATACAAAAACAAAACAAAAAAAAACCATAAAAAACCAACAAAAAAAGGAAATAAACGATTATATTTTAATGTTTCTTTTATATAATTTCTCTGTTATTTTTTATATAAACTATTATTCTTAATTAAAAACTTAAAACAAACGCAAAACAAAATAATTATACAACATAAAAACAAACTACAACAAATACGCGTATTAACTTTCCAAACAACTTCCCCCCAAAAACAAAATAAATAAAAACAAAGCAAGCAATATACACAAGCGATTCCACAATCGCAGTACATTAATAAATACATGCATTTAATAACTAAAGGTTTATAAAACAATCAAATGTTGAACAAGCAACTAATATACGAATTTCGTTTTGTTTAGAAACAATAAATATTTGCTATAACAATTAAATTGTAATACCTGTTTGAATTTACGCGGGAAACAATCAGGTTGTGCTGGCAATACTGTACCAGTGTGCCCATATTTAATTGCTTGCTGCTTATCGATAAGAAGGGCTTGTACTATGCAGCTTTTGTCAGCGAACAAATTTCAAATGAACCGTTCAACAGAGTTTAAATATTGTTGTTTATAAGAGATTCTGGACATCCGATTGGGATACAAAGATTTCAAAGATTAATAAGGCAATTGTTTTTTATTTGATATACTAACTATTTGTTGAACATTTGTTGGATTTTTTTTATACATATATTACATATATACAATTTGATAACTACAGCTTTTGTTCTACGCTAATAATATCCTATTCTAAGTCGTGACAAATTCGAAAAATCTCTTATTGTTTTTGTTTCATATAAGGCACACAAGCTCGGCTATCTGCCCACACAAACCCCATTTGTGCAGCCGTCGCCCCCGCCCAATACCCCCTAACCCCCCCCTAAATTGCTAATGGCATTACGACTTTTCTTGCCCGTTATGCGGCAAGACCTGGACAACAACAACACTGCCGTTGGCCGGGCCGGCAAGGGCCTCCAGCTCGGCAGAGGATTTGCTCTGCTCCAGCTGCTGCTCCTCGCGCTTGCTGTTCAAGTAGTAAATGCTGGCCACGATCAGGCTGAAGCTGGTCACCGAGACCAGCAGGGTGCCGTATTTGAGCGCCAGCTGAATGGCGTCCAGGCCAAAGGTGCTGATGTAGAGCGTGTGGAGCACTTCGTCGTTGAAATCGCCGGCGGTGATCTCAATCCAAATCAGGGGCAAGATGGTGGCATTCGCAATGCGCGCCCCTTGATCTGCAACAGAGTGCATTGTTAGGCTAGGAATTGTGGCATGGACTGCAGATGGACTTACTCCTGAGTAGCGGCGTCTTGTCCACCATTATGTTGATTTGGATGCGAGAGGCGCCGCTGATGGGGAAACCGAAGCGCGGATGAATATCGGCATAGGTCTGATGCAGATCAGCGTCCGGTTTGATGCCCTCAAAATCCTTATAGAGGACGGGATCGCCGGAGAAGAAGTGCGGAAACGAGGGAAAGATGGGCGAGTCATTGTAGCACTTGGTGGCATTGATGACACCGCTGGGCAGGCAGCGGTCCGTGTTCCTGCAGAAGCACTCATTGGCCGGATTCTCGGAGGGATGCGCAAAGACGTCGAGCGGCGTCCGATAGCGCAGCACATCAATATCATTGTAGATGGTCTCCTCCTTCTCGAAGTGCAGCGGCACCTTGCGGCAGAGCACCTGCAGGAAGACGTGGACCGTGCTGCGGCCCTGCAGCATGCTCGGCGAGAACATGGAGGGTTCGCTGCCATCGATGCGATTGCACTCGTCGCCCTCCCAGAAGTCCAGCTGGGGCATCCCATTGAATTGCGTAATAATGCTGAACTTGGAGATGTCATCCTCGCCGGTGTTCAGCTGCAGCGAATCCACGCTGGTGCCGTTGCGCTGCAGTTGGGAGTAGAAAAGCAGAGGGACAGATTAGACGCAGTTGCTTTTTGGGGTTTGTTTTTTGTTATCCCACCGATCTTAGGAGTCCGAAATGCGTCACATTGCCGCCACCGCCAAGGGATTCCAGGCTTATGATCTTGTCCCGATAGCCCCAAAGGTACTCGTAGGCGGTCAATCGCTTGAACAGCGGCTCATCGAACATGGACAGGCTCATCGTGACCATTAAACGCTTGAATGCGGGCATTCGCTTCACGTGCACCGCAGCCGAGAGCAGCGGCACATTCGGCACCAGGATCACATCATCCTCCCGCAGCGACGACTTCTCCGGCAGAAATTTGTACGATTTTTTATCCTGCAAATAGGAGTTATTTTTGGTTTAGCTGTTCCCAAACTTAACAATTATGATGGTGCTGGTGCTCACCCTGAAGGTAACAGTGTGATTTTTGTTGAAGGACACCTGATCCTTGACCGTGTGCTCCTGATAGGTGAGTGGACCCAAGTCCACCACGTGCATCTTATCCGCTCGACCAGCCAGATAGTCCTCAATATTCGTATAGTTGAATATGTGCGCCTTGAGCAGCGTATCATATTTGCAGTCTGGCTCCAGCCAGCTTTTGGCTGTCTCCGAATCTTCGGCGAGTATTAGATTCTGCAAAAGTAACGAGTAAATTGTAGCGAGTGCAAGCTAACGAGTACAATGTAAGGAGTGCAATGTAACGAATGAATTAAAGTGAAAAGTAAGCAACTAAATGAAACGAGTGAAAATTAATAGACAGAATTGAAATGTAACGAGTAAAGTGTTTAAATGTAACGAGTAAAATGTTTAAATGTAACGAGTAAAATGTTTAAAATAAAATATAAAGATTAAATTTCAATAAGTAAAGTTTAAGTTTAACACATTTAAATAATAATAGATAGATTTATGCAATTAAATAGTATGTAACAAGCGAAATGAATGAAAGGAAGAAGCGGGCAAAGTCGAACGAGTTAAAAGTACATTACCCGTTAATTATAACGGGTAATAAGTAACGAGTGAACTAAATAATAAAGCTTGCCAGTATCAAAGACAATACTAGTATGTATTTTATTTTGTTTACATTGTCTTTGGCAGAACTCACCTTGAGCATGGTATTATTATAGTACTCCGTGAACCACATTACAAAGAAGCCCGTCACGCTTATCACAAACAGCAAAAACATGAAGCCCAACACTGTAAAGGTCAAAAAGTGGGTTAAATGTATAAAAAAAAAATGTATTTTTAGCTGTACGCACTTATCAGTGTACCAATATCCTTGGACGTCAGATTGCGTAGACCCAACGAGTCCAATATCATGTCCAGCACGGTCAGCTTCTCGGGGCTGATGTCGCTGGTGTTTGCATTGTACCCATAAGCCGAGTTCAGCGTATTGGACTTTGATTTGCTTTGTACTGTGAGATCCTCGATGGCGTTCATCTGCGGTGGCTGTGCCACATCGTTGCCAGTGGCATGCGACATTCTTGGATGCTCCCTATTTAACTGCAAAAATGAAATGATTAGAAATAAATATAAATTCCTAATTTACAATTTGCATTAAACTGCAAGTTGAGCATTTAATACACGTGTATTGAAATCAGCACATATTCATATCTATATACGTATATATTCAAATTCGCACACGTGGTATGTGCAACAAATTCTTATCACAAATCGCAGTTGTTGTCAGTTAGGGTTTTCAGCGGGCAGGCAGGTTGTTGGTTCATTGAACACATAACGAACACTTCAGGTTTCCCATTCATAAGCTCCGATACCTACGTTCTATATAAAATGTGCATATATATATTGTTATATATATGTTTATATATATATAGATGATTCCGGAGCGATCCACCGCTTAGGCTGCCGATCGTTCAACGGCTTGTCTGACAACTAATCTCAGTTTTAAAATTTTCACAAGCTACGCGTGCTAACTCAAATCAAAGTACATGGATGCATAAATGTGTGTGTTATATTTTCTGATAGATGTACCATATATATTTACTATATGTATTTGCGCTACTCTTATCAGCGACTGTTCGTACATGCGAGAAGGCTACAATTCATAAAGAAAATATTGAACGAGCACATTAAATTAAGTACGTATTTAAAATGTACATACATATATATATTCATAAACTGATAATATACTGATTTAGGTGCTAAGCATAGTTAAAATGTGCCTAAACATAAACATGTATGTGCATAATAAAAAATTACTTTATTGTGTTTAAACCAAATTAAGGAATAAGACAAAATCTCTTGTTGCTAGCTAATTCAAAAACGAGATTTTGATAATTTTAATTTTAAAACGTTTTTATATTTTTAGAAACTTTGACGCACCTTAGACAGATGAATGGAACTAGTTTGGCACAAATCGAAAAAATATGTATATAGCTAAGCTTAAGATAAATACATATAAGTATAAAAAATTTAATGTAGCGATGAATGCAATAAAATTAATATAATAAAAAGTTACACACAAGCAAAGTTCGGAGGAAACTTTCTAGATAATTTTGTTCTTACAAATTAAGTAAAAACTAAAAAGTGCAAAATTTGATTGCATACTTCTCAGGCATATATTTTTTATTTCATTATATTTTTTGCAATGCATGTTACAGCAAAATATCAGGCAAAGGGACCCATCATGAAATAGACAAAAAAAAAATAAAATTGAACGAAATTCCATTGCATTAATTTAAATACAAAATGCATATTTCAGTTAAAATACTAGGAGAACAGAAAGTCAAAAAGTTGAAAAAAAAAAATTATATTCTTGGGGAGAAAAGGGGACTTGGCGGTATTCTTGCGCATTATGCAAGAAATCTGCACTTTATGTTCATCAGGGCAATAGAAAGAAAACCAATCAATTTGCATTGGCTGAATAATGAAAACTTCGCTCTTATTTGGCCATTTAAGGGGCGTGTCAAATATAATATTACTTTCCCGTAATAAACAAGGTATAAAATATATTTTTTAAAGAGCTCTGTCAAGTTCACATGGAAAAATGCACATAGATTATATTATATATGTGCTTATGAATGCATTTATTTGCTAACTTTGCTGAAAGATCGGTTGAACGGTTCTGATAAGCTTTTGCAACGCAACTGCTGTTCGTCCTAATTCGACTTTAAAATTTTCCAATACACTGAACTACTGTGGCTGTTTATCAGTGTAACCGCACTGAGATTGTGGGCATCGAACAAAAGTTGATAGGGTTCGTGTTTTACATATTTTCTGTAAAATTTTACACACATGCATTTATTTCATATGTTGTTGTTGTTTTCTAAAACGAGTTCAATAGAATAACACACTCAAACAAACATACGTACGTGTGCGGGTGTTGAAAGCTTTGAAAGTTGCACCGCTGTTGTGGTTGTTGTTGCTGCTGCTGCTGTCCAACTGACTGGCCGATGAAATTTAGTTTGCGCTGAAACGCTCTCTCAGTGCCATTGACTGATAACACAATGACACGACCGCGGAAGATGCCGCCACCTGTGCGAGAGCCCGAGAGCGAGAGAGATCAGATACGAGTGGTTGGCCTGCACTTGAAAAATCTATGTAAAGGGAAAGCTTATCGCGCACTCAGCTCAGCTGTTCGCGACAGCGCAACAATTTGGAAACGGAACACGCGTACACAAACTCGAATTGCACTCGCGCTCTCCCGCACTGCCACGCTCTCGTACGGTTCTGTGTCTCACTTGCACTCGCTGCGCGTGTCTGCCTTGGCGATCTCGCTTTGACATGCACTTTCCAAGACGCCTGCCAAACATTTGGCGTCTTAATTAATAATTTGTCGCTATTTACGCTGAATGCGCACAAAGTGTGTAGTCCAAAACTAATAAAAAGCTTATTATTTGTTGCTGTTCCACTGATTGTTATAGTTGTGTGTGTGTCTGTTCATCTGTTTGTTATTTTTTTCAATTCGCCGCGCCGCACTCTACATATCTGTGTCTAGGAGTTGTACTTGTTGGATGCTTGTGCGTTCTGATTCTGCTACGTGCTGTTGTTTTTGTTATTGCTCCATTCTTTGCCTGCTGTGATGTGCTGTGCTGTGTTGCCTTGCGTTCGTTCGCGTTCTTTGTTTCCTCACTTGCTTCTTTGTTTTGTCGCTATTCCGTTCTTACTGCTGATCGCTCGCTACTGTTTTGTTGTTGTTGCTCTTGTTATTATTTCTTTTTTGTACGACAAGCTGGTTTTCCGTATGACTTGTTACATATTTGCTACAGTTGTTGTTATTGCCTTTGTCTTTTTGTTTCACTTTGCACTGGCTGCCTGGCTTAGTTTTTCCATCCGATTGAGGTGAGCACAAAAATTAATTGGCCACTCGGCTGCCAACTTGGCACAACTAAATGATTACACCGATATTCGACTAGGCCCCCGACTTAAACGGATTAACGCTTCGATCCCACGCACTATCAATTCGAGCACTGCCGACCGATTAGATTTCGTTGTTGTTATTATTTATATTGCTGTCGCTGTCGCTGGCGCTGTTGCTGTTGCTGTTGCTCTGCTTGATTTGATTATATTCGAATTTCGAATTCGGGATATACAGTTACACACTGGGAACGCTGCGCGTTGCGTTCTGCCCACGAAACAAGTTATTACTACGACGCGCGGAGCGCATTCACTGTCTGCTGGTGCCTTGCTGCCTGCGCCGTCTCTGTCGCTGCCTGCGTCGCGACGCTGCATTCGACTGCGTTCTGTTTTTGATAAGCGAACGAACAGCGAACAGCGAGCAGCGCGAAGCTCGCTGCTATGATTACAGATTGTTGACTGTCTTCGCTGTCGATGTTCTTGTTTACGTATCGGGATCTCTTGTTTTTTTGACGTAGCAACTACATACATATGTACATACTAGTATGTATTTTGTACGAACAGCGGAGACAAAGTGCAAATTTAATCGCTGCCAAACAAAGAATTCGCACAACGCACGCTCATAGAGTACTTAAGATGAGTATCTATATGGGAATAGCCACAGCATCCCCAGCACTCTGCTGCTTAGACACTTAGTACTTGTTTCGTTATTATGGCATCACTTTTGTTATTGTGCTTTGAGCGTGTGCTACATTTACATAACGGCGGTCGAAAGTCGAAGATGTACACTGTAAGAAAATGCATAAGGCGCGAGCTTTGGCAAGCTCTAAGCTCTGCTGTCGCAGGAAAAAGCTGCAGGTGACTCGATCTTTGTTGGATAATTTCGGTTCAGGTTTGTTGCATACTATTTTTTAAGTGATATTTATCATGTTCAAATACATATAATAATAATAATAATAATAACAACAATCAAACAATTTTTTACTTTAAGTTAAGCAATTAATTTATTATTTATTTCAATACGTATTTTTCTTTATGTACCAAAATTTGTATATATTTTTATAATTCTGCAAAAGTTAATTTTTCGTTGGAAGATACTTTTAAATTTTCAATAATTAAATTTTCGTAAACAAAAATATTTTTTTTTAAGAAATATATAATTCGGTTATGATCACTTTTATGTTCGGCTTATAGCAAACAAAAAAACACAGTTTGAACAGGTTTAATTTAAAAGCGGGTTGTTGTCTTGATATTTTTTTGATGTGCTTTTCTACGCGGCAAGTACGGCATTGTTGAATTTAAATATATCAACATTTTATGCTAAAATTATATTTTTTCTTAGAATTTAAACAGTTCAAAATTTAATGATAAATTTGTATACACGGCTTTAATTTTAGAACAGACAGTCGCTTGATCCAATTAGCGCAATAAAATAAACCAAATCTCGTTAAAAGTGAAATTGCGTCTTAGTTGTTTTTTAACACAAATCCTCCTCGTCCCCCCCTTATACACAAGATAAATGCTATTTACGACAACAAAGCTTCGAAGTTTTCTCTATCAATTAACAAGTTTTTATTGTGAAGCTGCAGCACAATTTCTCGTTGTGTACTCAAGGTGCAGTACACTTGACAAATATTGAAGCTGTTGTCGCCTTGTTTACGCACTCTTTGTCTTCCAGCTTTCCTATAATAGATACAGAGTACTGAGATATAAGAAGAATCTGGAGGTATATATTTAGATGTGCATTATTATCTGATTCCACACGCATTTTTGTTTTGCCAGCGCAGATACATAAATAAATACATTATATATTAACTCACATGTACTTACAATAGGGCTGTAAAATAGCTGATAAATGTACGTGTCGAGTTATTGAACCCGATTCAAGTGTATTTCACATTTATCAGTTTTGTCAAGAGTTTATATTTTAATCGCGCACTTTAAATGCTCGTTTGCGTACATATTTTTTCACCCCACAACCTCCTCTCTTTTACCTCCTGCGTAGTCAGCGGAGCTTGAAAACGGGCTATTTGTTTGATTACTCAATGGGAGTGTTGGGCTAAATACCCTATAATTAAAAAAAAGAGGAAGCTTCCTCTTTTACACTTGCA
Organism: Drosophila micromelanica; assembly: GCA_004143825.1. Taxonomy (NCBI): domain Eukaryota; kingdom Metazoa; phylum Arthropoda; class Insecta; order Diptera; family Drosophilidae; genus Drosophila; species Drosophila micromelanica. The sequence goes on from SCDY01000308.1 coordinate 22,130, forward strand.
TTAAAAAATAAGATGTCAAGTAAATAATTTATACTACATTGAGAATATTACTGAAATATATTTAAAATGCAATAAAACATTTGGTTATCTGGTTGCACAACTAATTAAAAGAGTGTTTTTTAGTCGCATTTACTTGCTAGCTGAAAGTATTTATTTATTTGCCATATATAGCAAAATCATCCAAACAAACGATAGCCTTTTTGAACTTTGTTCACTGCTCTGAAATGATTAAGTTGACGACCAGGCTGATGAATATTTCAATAATGAAATGTTTTCGTGCGCTTAATAGGTTTTCAATAAATAGCCTTGACAGATCTGTCAAACTATCGAACAACGCGCTTAAATATATATAAATGCACTCAGCAAAAAACAACAACCTTGAATTAAGTACAAACTACTTATTACAAGAATAATCGTAGTTAAAATAAATGCAAAACGTTCTAAAATTTAAATACAATATTTGTTATTAAATTGATATTGATCAAGTACAAATACTTATGGTTTCACTGTATATTTATCTATAATATATGTCTAATTTGTTTACGCTTTTCATTCGACTGAATTTGTGAGTTTTTGTTTTTTTTTTATTTATTTTAAGCTGGTCAAATGAAATGCAATTCTATGAAATATGGCACGTATTCAAGTCAGTTTGTCTCAGACAAGTTAAGTGTGTCTGTAAAATACCCTGGTGATAAATGGCATAGAGGCTTTTAGCTGTTATCACAGCTAGCTCTGTGACCTACGTCAATTCAGTTTGTCAGTTCGTAGAAGAAAAAAATAGCCGCAGCGGGTAAATACCTAATGCATTGTATTTCCTATAAGCTCTTATCAGGCTGGAGCACTAGGTACTTGGTCATTGGAAAGGCACTTGAAATTATTTCCAAATGTTTGCACATACTTGAGTATATATATATACATATATATAGAGAGAGAGAGTGAGTGGGACAATCTGTAGATAGCCAGGGATCAAGTGCCAAAAATAGTCTCAAAGTCTATATAAATATACAAAAATATACAGAAATTCAAAATTCTAGTGTATATAGAAAACAAAGTTGGTATGATTCATAATGCAATTCTGCTTCGTAAGTTTAAATGTGACTTTAATTCAACGTGGGGCCTTACGTGGGCAATTGATAGCACGCAGGCCTATTACACTAGCCTATTATACACCCTGCCAATAAGGTATTCAAATGTTGCCACTCAATGTGAAGTAAGGTTCGATCGTCGAATAGAATAGAATTTGGTTTATCTATCCTCTTTTATCTTTCTTAAGGACTTTTTAATTTAACACTGACAAAAATGACATTTTATGAGTTTGAAAATTTTAAAATGTTTGTTTTTCACATCATAGAATTTCATTTTAAAATTACTTTTTTGATTTCCATTAAGTAATGCACATAACAATAAAATTACAAGAATCTTCGCACTTAAACGGAGTTAAACTTTTTTAAATTAAGTGCCACATTTTAGGTTGTATTGTAAATTTTCAAATTGTAAAAAATGTTTTTTCATAATTTTTTGGTTTTTTAATTACAGAATTTATCTTGTTGTTGATTTAAGTTTAGATTGATTTTAATAGATTATTTATACTATCTGTTAATATAATGAGTTAATTTATTTTCATTTTAATTGAAAATGTTTTGTTTTTATTTAGAAAAAAAACTAAAATGGAACATTTAATAAAAAAAATATATTTTTGTATGACAAAATCTTTAGAATCTATCAGAATTAAAGTAACACGACTTTCAGTTTTACTTTCTATTTGAAAATTTGATTTTATACAGATAAATTGCATACCTTTCTGAATTTATATAAGCATATATTGCAAAAGTTTCGTGAATAAACTAAGTAAAATTAATATTTTATTTAATATTTTATTAGGGTATTCAGTCTTTGGTTTCGTAAAGTTAATGTTTGTTGTTGTCTTTAATATTTATGAGATCGTTAAAACAAATGCGTCGTGTGTCAGTTTACATAAACTGAAAGGTCGCATGCAACCCGGTTAGCCTTATTGGACAGACAAAGTCGTAATACGCATAGAGTTGGGGCATTTTTTGTGGTTTCTCGTATTGTCATCGATGTAGTTCAAGGTGCTAATTAACCTTGCTGTAACTGTAACAAACTCAGCTGATTTTTAAATATATCATAGTTTCTGGAAATAAAAACAACTGGGTAAAAAGTTGAAATCTCTTTTCTTTTTACTCAATTTGCAATGCAGAATTCTGCATAGCCCTCTAAAGAGTGGAGTTAATATGAGTTAATATGAATTTCCCCATTAGATCACTTGGGCAAACACACTTCAGTTATTAGCTAGTTAGTTATTAGTGCTGTGTACACAAACGATTTCCTGTACGTATATTTTCAACCCAACTGAAATGCAACAAGTTTTTTTTAAGTTTTTTTCATGGCGAATTGCAAATTGCAGCTGGCTGCGTGTTATTTTCACAACAAATTTGCATATCGATTTTTCATATTTATGTTAAGTAAACCGCCAAGATAACCTAAAGTTACCGATTCTAGTGCAAAGATGTCGCAAACAATAACAACGACAACGCAAACAACAACAATATAAGTTAAGGCAACCTTGCGCAATGGCGAGGGTTGTGTCAAGTTGGCCACCAGACACCAGACAACAACAACAACATAATGTTTATTTTTGTAATTTGTTGCTGCCGCATAAATTCTTGTTGCTGTTGTCTGTTTCGCAAAGCAACAACAAATGTGAGTCATTTACTTGTTTTTTTTTTTTGCGGGCATAATCATTGGCGTGTATGTGGAAATCAAAGATATGTTTGTTGTCGTTGCACGTTTTCGAATCGACAGCATTAAATGAAACGATACGAAACGAAAGACTTCAATGCAAGCAACAAACTTGTTTTTATCAGCACATGAAAAGCTGCGAGCAACAACAACACCAAAAACCAACAAATAGCAAAGCGAGCAAAGCCACAGTATTAATATAGCAACAACAATCACGCATGACAACGGCATTCAACAGAGCTTTTATCAGTTGCATTGGGTAAACCACTGAGCGAGCACAAAAGCTTTCACGCTGCACTCCACCCCAAACGCAGCGAGCACTGAGCAAAGAGCACACAGAGCACTGAGCAGCAAAGCTCACTCTCGCTTTTGACGCCGACGTCGCTGACCGCTTACGTTTTACCTGTTTATCTGGTTTTATTATAGTTGTTTTTTTTGTCGCAATTCAAGCTGAGCTTGAGCTTTTGATGCCGCTGGCGCTGGCGCAGTTGCTGGCGCTACCTTAAACATCTTTCGTTGTGCGCGCATTTCAAGTCTTCAGTTACTTAGCGGCTTTGCTAGTGTTCAAGTCGTTGCCGTTGCCGTTTGCCGTTGCCGGGTGCGTTACACACGTATAATTAAGCCAAGAATCTTGATTGCATATACAAAAAAAAAAAACAAAGCCGACTCGTGCTCAAGCTCTATGTGTGTGTGTGTGTGTGTGCATGTGTGTTAATTTTTACTATTTTGAAATGCCTGCGGTTGCCTGGCAAGTAAATGTTGTTGCTGCTGCTGCCTGCTGCGGTTGGTGCTGTTGTTGTTGTTGTTGTTTTTTTTGCTGTTTGCCTTTTGCCTGTGTCTTTCACAAAATCGAAGCAGGCAACAAGTGTACTTACACTTGCCCACTGTGCACAGTGGTCGCATTCCAAAGGCGCTGTCGCAGTAAAAGTTGCAAGCTGGCCAAGATTCAAATAATATGCCACATCGATATATGCATGATATCTATACATATATGCACATATATAGCGAAGACAAACGCTGGCGCAAGACCTTGCCAGTAGGCCCAGCCAAATGAAACCAAATGAACATGCCTATTGGCTTAAACAGCGCTGCCAAAGCGGAAAATCATTAAGATACATGTGTATCTTTGTATCTATGTACCATTGGTGCATATGTATGTGTGTCTGTCTGTTTGTACGTGCATAGTTTTTATGATTACTTATGTGGAAAAAGTGAAATTTCGCTGTTGACGCCACGAAGAAGCAGCCACTCAAAACGAAATAAAAGCTAAACATCAAAATCAAAGTGAAGCGCGCTCAACATTCGCTTTTAAATAAAATAAATAAATACACGAACTCTGCCCAAAGCGCTGACCACATAACCAACAGCAGCAGCAAGCAGCAGCAGCGGCAGCTTTGAAAATATCCATTTTTATCAGAAAGTCCAAAAAAAAGAGAGTGAATGAGAGGGGTAACAGGGGGGGGGGGGGGGGGGGAAAAAAAAACAACGGGGGGTAAAACAGGAAAAAAAAAAACTTTTACAAATATTGCGTGCGAGGCGCGACAATTGTCGCGCTTTGTCCGCAAAGCGTTACAAACAGCATAAAATACCAAAAAAAAAAGAAGAAAAAAATAAATTAAACACATGTTGCGGCAACAACAGAAAATAACTGAAAACTGACCTACTGCCAAGATGGAACTGGAGACATGCCATAGACACTATTGTTCAACGCAGAAAATAAAAAGCTAAAAAAAAATAACAACAATTTTAAATCACTTTATTGTACATATTATCAAATGCAACAAAAACAATAGCAGAAGCGAGCCAAAAAGCCAAAAGAAAAAAGGTTAAAATAAAAACACAAAAATTGTCAACAGCTCGTCGCTCACTTTTTGGCCGGGCCAGTGTCAGCGGCAGCAACAACGTTGCTTTACAGAAAATTGGGTCAGGGTAATTGTTTGCACTAAGTAGCTGCTGCGGCTACTGCTGCTGCTACTGTTGTTGTTGTTGTGTTTGTGCAACATTTTAAGCGCAGTGAAATTATGCTGCAAGTTTGCCAGAGTATTGACGGATACACACACACTCCACTTTCAGTTCAATTTAATTCTCACAGGCGGCAGCAGCTTGTCTTGGCCCCGTCTGTGGTGGCCACCCCGTTGCCCACTCAGCACTATTTCATTTAGAAAGTAAGTTTCCATTGAAGTCGAGTTCTGCTTTAGCGCAATTTCACGCTAAACGCCCAAACAGCAGTTGTCAATTAAAAAACAGCAGCAGCAAGAATAATAAACAAAAAAAAAAAACAAAAACAAAAACCAAAAAACACAGCCGCTAATAAGACTGAGTGCTAAGCTGATTACATCAGTGGCTAATTGCAGGAACAAAAAAAAACTAAAATTTGTTTTTAGAATGCGACTGTAGAAAGTCGGATGCAAGCAGAGAGATTCTTTGCAAAATTCTAAGAATTATTCGTTGCCTATGTTAAGGCGCAACGCGAAATATATATTTTGAAATTGCGCAAGTTCTTAATCAGTATGTTAATTAAATTCGTTTTCAAGCAAATGATTTAAATTGTTTTTAAACTCTATTTTAATTTTTTGTTTTAGATCAGCACAAATTTGTTTTTTAATAAATATATTTAAAGCTAATATAAAAGTTTCTCTAAAAGGCAGTTCAGCTTTATTTTAGCTGGAAAATTTGGTTTATCATTTTCTTAATTTTTTGAGCAAACTGCTCTCCGCTGACCATAAATTGGATTGAAAGAAAAATTTTGCAAAAAATTTTATTTTATTTTAATTTTTTATTTTTAATTTTACCATTGACAATTTACGATTTATTTGAAGTGAAAGAAAAAGCTTTCAATATTGTATTTGATTAACAGAGTTTGTATGAACTTTGAAAATTTTCAATAATCATAAAAATTTTTTTAGTCAGTATTTTCCCGCTGTCTTTAAAGATGATATTTATGCCTAATGAATACACTAAACATGTGTAATTTCTTATCAGTACGGATTTATTGTGATTACAAAAGCTGTTATCGCGTCAGGTTAAGTAACACCTGTTACCTTATATTATGCTTACAAACGCATCTAAACTTTCATAATGCTTCAGGTATTTGAAGAATTTCGCTCTCAGAATTTGCTCAGCTAAACCTGCATAAACATTGAATGCGATTCCATGGAATTTCATTCGTTACACCTGGTTGGGCAATTTGATAATGGTCATCATCATTTTTCAATTTCTAATCAAAGCGGCTAAAAAAACACACAACTTGTCAATTGCAATTTATTTATGTAAATACGCAAATGATATGAGCAATTTTGTGCTGAAATTGGCATTCAATGAACTGGTCATTTTGGCATTCAGTGGCCAAAGCACAATTTTGTTTGCCTGATTTATGGCCCATACAAAGCTGGCTCAATGAATTGGGTTCCCCCCCCACAAAATGATTATGAACAGAATGTCGCCAAAAGCGCACAAAATAATAATTATTAGTTAATTACTATTCAATACGCATGCGCCAAACGCGCACAGGTGGAGGTGGAATTTTGAACGTGGCCCAAGCCATGCCGTCAATAACTGTATGCGCGAGTATTTGTATCTGAGCCGATTTTATAATTTGGTATCTAACAGCGGGGCGACCTTCAGAGCCCACTAAACTCTGTCAAATACGTTGTGTGTGTGTGTGGCTCAAAGTACAAAAAATAAACAGGCAGTTTAAATCAAGTTTGTTGACTGCCAGATACCCTAACACAACTTTAACTAACTTTAGCTCTAGAACAAGCTTTGTGCTCTAGAACAAGCTCTATTTCAGTATATTTTATAATTATGTAAAATCTTACTAGCTAGTAAAATTTCCTGAATTAGAATCAGCTGCTTTTAAGTTGGATTCATACTAGATTGTGAATACCCTTTACTGCACTTTTAGATACTCTCCATAAACTCTAAAAAAGTTATACAATTTTGTTTTATTTTCTATCGATTGCTAGATACTCTGTAAAACTTTAGCTAACTTCTGTTTCACTTATTAGACTGTTCAATACCCTATTACAACTTTTGCTTACTTCATCTAATAAACCTACTAAATTTAAGGCTGTAAGAGATATATGTCTAGCATATACTAGATTGTGCGATACATAATACTACTAATACTACATAACACTAAAAAAAATACCGCCAGCTAAAAGAAAACGTAAACTTATGGCTTAGTCGTTGAGCATTTCCGTGACATGGTCAAGTGCTGTTTAACCGCGAATAAACACAAACTGGCCGACACGCAGATATGCGTTTTCCCAAAGCGTAACTGAAACGTGCCTATAAGCCAATTGGCCCAGCACTTGGCCATAAAAACATGGGCTATAGATATGTAAAGTCATGTATCTCAGATGCATATATATCTTATCTCTGTCTCAAGTTTGTCATGATATCGGGCCTATAGACGCCACCTTGACGTGGCTTATAAGAATTTCAACAAAGATTTCTCGTTTGCTTTTTGATATATTATCCAGCAACTGATCAGCGCTAAGATATATTGACAAATTGACGCAGTGGCAATTAAAAACCGTTTTTTGTGAGCTAAGCTATCTACTGTTTCGTGCGGGGCGTGCAAATGGCCGGGCTAATAAATATATTCAATTTTTTTTTTGAAATGTTTAATGCCGCCTTTACCTGCAATTGTCAATAATAAAGCATTTTCAAAATAGAAATGATGGCCCAACAAAAGCAACAACAACAACAGCAATAATAAGGCCCTGGCCTCGGTCAAGGTGTTTGCCAAAATTAAAATAAAAATTTTTTTATATTCAGTTTTTAAAAATATGCGTATGTGAATAACGCTCGTGTTTCTAGCCTGGCTATTAAGACGCTCAACGTTTTGGCAACAGCATTTATATATCTATATTATTTTTTTTTATATTTGTTAATTGCTCGCTGATGTTGTTTTAGTTGGAGTTTGAGTCGGAGGTTAAGCTGTGGGGCTTTAACCGTGTCTATCCAGTCATGTTTAGGCCCGGTTTGTAAGGGCGCCGACAGCTCATTGCCAACAAAAGCAACAGCGTTTAAAGTGGGAGCAATTAATTTCAAAAACAGTGCAAATCGCTCTAGAAAATTGTAGAAAACAATACTACCTATTGAAAGACCAAAATTTTCAGCGTCAATTCATGCTGACTGGCAAGGTTCTTAAGCTGAAAATAAAAAATAAAAATAAACAAAACCCCGCAAAACCGAAAACTGAAAACAACAGAAAGCATAACAAAAGCTTATATGTCACATGGAGAGACAAAAGAGAGTTTTCAAAAGCGTCGCAAAAATCGTCTCTGATAAATTAACTGAATGCAAGAAAGACAGAAAAACAAAAACATAAACAAGAACACAAGGCCAGCTCAGGCCCAGAAACGTGTCTGGGTTTGAGTTTTGAGTCTCTTAACAAGTTAAACTTGACTGCTACACTTTAGCCTTAAGTATATAGAGAACCTATGGCATCCATAAAATAAAACAAATCATAACGATCATCATCATCATCATGATCATCATCATCAGAGTTGTAGAACTTTGCCCGGCACTCAACGTATGATAATGGCAATGAGTGCATTCCAGCATTCTCGAGACTTTCATAAACTAGACCAGTTTACTATTATTATCTAGACGAGATTTTTTTTAATCGTTATGTTATTTGCTTTATAGTTGAGAACCCAGAAGGCGTTTAACATTTGACATCCGCACAACGACAACAACAACATGAACGGACCCAAACACAAACTCTGCACCAAGCTATCCAGCACATATCTCCGAAAATGGTGTAAGTAGACTATACAAATTTAGATATATTCTATATATTTTTAGATTTAAGTTCAAATAAGTTAATTGAACGCAGACAGCTTGATAAGGATGGGAAAATATTAAATTGTAAACTTATTTTATTTTATTTATTTTATTTGATTAAGTATAGAACCTGTATATTGATTATATTTTAATTAGGTTCAGTTAAATCTTAATAATATATCATTTAATATATTTTGTTTAATTAAGTATACTTGAGCCAATTTAAAAAGACAAAAATTTTTGAGCTGTGGCCAAGTTGCTTCAGTTACAAAATAATTTTAAAAGAATTGAATAATAATATTATGTAAGAAAAGTCTTGCGTTTGAGCCGATTTAACAGAATAAAAGATCTATTTGTATAAGAATCGAAAACCTTTTATCTGTATTTTATTGTATTTAAATTCAATTGTTACCAGTCAAAGGGAAGTCAAAGTCCCATAAATGCCATTAATTGCAAGAAATCAACTTAAGAAGGCCATGAATTATTCTCCATTGCCAAAAGGTCTCTGTACTATATATAGATACATATACAGTTCATAGAAATCGTGGAACCTTTGGCCAATAATTAATTGTTATATTCATTAGGTGCTATTGATAAAATGCAATTAAAGTAAAGCTGTCACAGTAAATTGATTAGCAAGCAAAGCTTTAATTAAAATATAGCGAAATTGGAGTAATTATAGTTTACAAGGGTTAAGAGGTCTATTTCGAATCTAATAATTATAAAAAATTATAAGATTATTATTTTTAATTATTTCAAAGTGGATAAAACGCAAAAGAAATTTTTATAAGAGGAAACTATTGTAGTCAATACAGGTATTATTTATATAAGGGTCCAGATTATTTCCGTATTGTATTGAAATCAAATTCAATTATTGCCGCGACAATAGCTCTAAACACAACTTTACGGAATGTTTTTTGCTGTTTTCTATGACTGGTTATACTGGTATTTGAATTTTGTATTCTAATTGATGCGATGGAAAGTACCACATAGATATATGTATATATGCTATATATGTAAGCATTGCTTTGAAGATGGTTGTTTTTGTTGTGTTGTTGTTGTTGTTGTTCTGTCTGTCTGAAGGTCTCTTACACACTTCCCGACAGGTATTCAGCTAGTCAGTCAGCCATATCCGATATTTACCTGGCATCAACCTTTGTTTTCACACATTCTTAATGATTCATCCAACAAAATTTTATTGCGTTCTGAAGTTTTGTCAAGTTTCGTAATTTGACTTTCGATGCAGGTCTACAGAAAGTGTTTCAATGGCAAGGATGATTCTTAGAAACTAGTTAGGCCTTAAATGTTATGTATCACAACTGGTATTTAATTTAGTTAAAATGCATTGATTAGTCAACTTTCTGGAAAAACTAGCTAACTATAATGGCAAATCGTTAGTTTATGTAATTATTCAATCAAGTGATTGATTACTAATTGCAGCCAGTGTTATTGCGGAATTTAATTCGATTGTATAAGTAGAATTAATCTAGAGAACTTCAGCTTAAGATTAAAAAAAAATCAGCTTATATGCGCTGCAATATAACATTTTAATTTCATTATATCATATTTTTATAGGTAATTTACTTGACACTTCCCATTTCTATTATGGACTATATAGCCATATTTGAATTGAATTATTAGTATTTTATCAATTCAAAAGTATAACTGTCAAAAAAGACCTTCGGCTAACTTAACCACAACCTGAGATTCAAGCCCGCATCTTATTTGTTTTGTTTTCTTTGGAGTTATGCCATTTTACAACATATATATAACAAGTTAGGTAACTTCAAAACTAGTTGATTATGAACAAAAAAAATTTGAATTAAAGTAAAAAAAAACGACAAATTTTTTGACTTGAAATTAATTGACTCAAATACTAAACTACATAACATACAACAACAATTAAAGCTGTAAATATTGATATACATAGTTTCCAAATTGACAGGTTTTTTATTTATATAAGTGTAAATTTTACAGATTTAATTATATAAATAAATGTAAATAATTCTGTAAGTTAAGATATTGTTTCTAAATTTACAGGTTTTTTTATGTAAAGAAATGTAAATAATTCTATAAATTTATATAAAGTTTTTTAATTTACAGATTTGTTTATAAATAAATGTAAATAATTCTGTAAATTTATATATAGTTTCTATATTTTACAGGTTTGATTATATAAATAAATGTAAAAAATTCTGTAAATTTAGATATAGTTTATGTATGTATTTTGTATGCTGAATCATTAAATTTCAAGTTAAAATATTCATTTTCTGCTATAATATTTGAAGTCAAAAAAGTAGAAAAATAATATATAGTATATAAATAATATATAGTAATTCATATGATTATGATAAAATGATCAAAAAAATACTATACCTGATATTAAAGATATTTATATAGTGAATAGCTCGTAAATCAGAACAAAAGACTGTAAAAGATTTAATCAAGAAAGAGTTTCCGAAGGCGCGGTCTCTGAATTATGTATGAATTATTACACATTTCTGCTATGATTCAGCTCTGAGACGCATCAGTTAGCTTTGATCTGAGATCAATCAAAGGTGGCCTTTGAATGGTCCATTGACTCAGGTGCAAAAGCAAGCAAAAGTACGTGCAATGGGTGCATTATTCGAGCCGTGTTTCCCAGCTGAGTCACCTTCCCTGGATGTGGCTTAGAAACTGACCGGAGTAATCAATGCAGCAGCAGTTGCAGCAAATTATTTAATTTGATTTTTAATTGGAGTTTTGTTAAAATCTGTTTACTATAATTTGCAGGGATTACAATTGGAATTGGGGCCATTTTAATAATCGCCGGCATTGTGGTAACCTGCGAGTTCTCTGTGCTGGTCAATACGATAGTTGATCGGATGATCGCCTTGCGACCCGGCTCCAAGACATTTGGCTGGTGGGCCAAGCCGCCGGTGGAGCCACGGATCAGCCTGTACGTGTACAATGTGACAAATGCGGATGATTTCCTCAGCAATGGGTCCAAGGCCATTGTCGATGAGGTGGGACCCTACGTTTACAGGTGAGTGGTGAGGGGTGACCCCTCCCAGCGCAAGCCAAGTTAAATGTTTCAAATTGCATTTGCAGCGAGACGTGGGAAAAAGTGAACATTGTGCAGAATGACAATGGAACGCTCAGCTATAATCTGCGCAAGATTTACAAATTTCGCGAAGATTTGTCCGCGGGACCCGAAGACGATGTCGTGATCGTGCCCAACATACCGATGCTGAGCGCCACCTCGCAGAGCAAACATGCGGCCAGGTAAATCACGATTTTCCCAATTCCGAGTTGATATTTTTCGAGTTCAACATCTGCTCCACAGATTCCTGCGCTTGGCCATGGCCAGCATCATGGACATACTGAAGATCAAGCCGTTTGTGCAGGTCTCTGTGGGTCAGCTGCTGTGGGGCTACGAGGACCCGCTGCTCAAGCTGGCCAAGGATGTGGTGCCCAAGGAGCAGAAGCTGCCGTATGAGGAGTTCGGTCTGCTCTATGGCAAGAATGGCACCTCCTCGGATCGGATCACCGTCTTCACCGGCACCGATGACATCAATCATTACGGCATCATTGACAAGTTCAATGGCCGCACCCATTTGCCGCACTGGACAACGGACAACTGTAATCGGTTGGATGGCACCGATGGCTCCATCTTTCCGCCGCACATCACCAAGGATCGTGTGCTGGAGGTGTACGACAAGGATCTGTGCCGCCTGCTGCCGCTGGTCTTTGACAAGGAGGTGATGACCGCCAACGAGGTGCCCGGCTATCGTTTCACCCCGCCCGAATGGGTCTTCGCCGATGTGGACAGACATCCGGACAACATGTGCTACTGCCCGGCTGGCAAGCCATCCTGCTCCCCCAACGGACTCTTCAACGTGTCCCTGTGCCAATACGGTAGGCTGCTAGTTAGCTGCTCCACCTGAATCTGCTCATCTGCTGTCTTCTTTGATAGATTCCCCCATCATGCTGAGCTTCCCGCATTTCTATCTGGCCGATGACAGTCTGAGAACCCAGGTTGAGGGCATCTCCCCGCCGGAAAAGGAACTCCATCAGTTCTTCTTCGATGTGCAGCCCGTAAGGATTGAAACACAAAGATGCTTCTCTATCATTAATTTCCCTGTTTTTGTTTTTCCAACCAGAAAATGGGCACCACTTTGCGTGTACGTGGTCGCATCCAGATCAATTTGGCGGTCAGCCAGGTGTTCGATATTAAACAGGTGGCCAATTTCCCGGACATCATCTTTCCGATATTGTGGTTCGAGGAGGGCATCGATTCGCTGCCCGACGAGGTGACGAATCTGATGCGTTTCGCCGAAACGATTCCGCCCAAGATCCGTGTCATTTTGATTGTGGCCCTGTGCAGCATTGGGGTGTTCCTGCTGCTGCTCTCCACATTCTGTTTGATACGCAACTCGCACAGGCAGAGCACCCTGCACCTGGAGGGCTCCAATTACCTGGCCACCGCACAGGTGGACATGAACAAGAAGCAGAACAAGGATACCGCTCCGAACAATGCGCGATATTGATTAGCGTTCAATGAAAACGTGTGTTAAATTTCTTTTTAAAACATAGGGACCCGTTAGTGTTAAAAAACAAAAATGTTTTATTTAGCTAGAAACACAATGCGGTTGCGGATGCGGATGCGGATGTGCTTTGTGTAGTCTAGAACAAGTGGAGCTGGGAAGACTTATATTGTATATTATTCTATATGATAGGTCCTCGTTCTAAGTACCTATAAAATCGTTATTAAAAAATTTCAAAGTGTATTAGCTAATAATAGTCTGTCAACGGTCGTGATCGCTATAAGTCTCAAACTTTTTTGTTAATTTAAATCGCAAAAAAAACACATATTTATCTGTGCGATATTAAAGCACATGACCAAATAAGTCACAAGTAAACAAAACACAAAAATGAAAAATAAATGCGAAAACTAATTTCACAAAAAGATCTGTCAAGTTCCGTCCCTCATATAAATATGCTTGATTAGACCAAATTTTTAATGGACTGGCAATTTCCCGATGCGTTTTAAACGAACTACAACAAACAAAAAAATATAATATAATATACCTAATATAATATATAATATATATAATATGTGTGTATGTATATCGTATCTATATCTGTAAAATGTATATGACTTTAATGTGTACAATAAATTACGCTATTATTTTAATTAGGCACATAAAAACAACTAAAAAAAAAAACAAAGTCGCATTCTTCAATACGATTCTGTATGGAATAAATTTAATGCTAGAATTTCGGGCCCTCCCTTTTAGGGGGCATCTTAATGTTAGGGGCGTCGGTTAAGCTTTGCCAAAAAATCAATTATTGATTGCTGTTATTTGCTTTATTCTACACGTATAAACAATAAGCTCTCCTTTTTTATATAATCAATTTAGGTACTTTACTATACTTATTTTATCTTTATTTCTGACCAACAACAATTTTCAATAAATGGCAGCTGAATACTTGTAAATGCTTTTTTTATTATGTTTTCTACAGGGTTAAAAAACTTTTTCAAGGTATCACAGGCAATTTTAGACTAAATATAAGTCCATCACAATATGCAAATTAAATTTATTACATTTTGTTCTCGTTTTAATGATTCTAAGAGGATGTCAAAATTGAGAACAATTTTGGGTATGTAAAGCTCTTGGACCCATAATTATCATACTTAAAACAACCATAAATTTGTCAAAACTGAACCGATTTTCATGTTTGATGGGATTCTGATCATGATTTTTCATTTAGATCGATTCTACATTCAAAATGGATGCATTTTTAAAAATAAAATTTTTTTTAAATTTTTGGAAAAAATCATGTGCTCCCCCCTTGTATATTTTCGAAAAAGTTTTTTTTCAAAAATTCAAAATTGCGAGTTTGCATTTTTAATCGATTTTGTCGGCCAAAAATAGTATAAAAAACAACATTTAACCTGATTCTGAGGGGGTCAAATTTTTTGTCAAAAATCATGTCAAAATTGAGAAAAAATTTGACATGTAAACTTTTCGGAGGCATAGGTACCATATTTGAAACACCTATAAAATTGTCAAAACTCAACCGATTTTCATGTTTGATGGCATTCCGATCATGATTTTTCAATTAGATCGATTCTACATTCAAAATTGATGCATTTTTGAAAAAAAATTTTTTTTTTAATTGTTGGAAAAAATCATGTACTCCCCCCTTGTATATTTTCGAAAAAAATTTTTTTTTCAAAACTTCAAAATTGCGAGCTTGCATTTTTAATCGATTTTGTCGGCCAAAAATAGCATAAAAAACAACATTTAACCTGATTCTGAGGGGGTCAAATTTTTTGTCAAAAATCATGTCAAAATTGAGAAAAAATTTTATATTTAAACTTTTGGTCCCATATTTGAAACACCTATAAATTTGTTAAAACTCAACCGATTTTCATGTTGCATGTAACATTTATATGGTTATTTTTAACAGTTAAACAAATCAATTTCGCACAGATTTCGCAACAACTTTTACATTTTTTACAGTTTTATTTAATGAATTGAATTAGTTATTAATTCAAAGTTTAATGCCGGGTTAATATTTTAACACCTAGAAAGTGCAAGAAATAGCCTATTTCGATGTCATTCAGAATTAGATTCGATTTCACACGTCAGACCGGATCTGAGGCGGTCGCCGACGAAAACAAAGTGTCATTATGATCATTGCGATCGGCCAGACGGACAGACAGAATAGACGGCCAGTGCAATTCAGCGCGCTCGGCCAGAGCTGATAAAGTTCGCTGTCTGTGACTGATAAGAAGGCGTCCAGTCGTCCAGCTGGGGCGATTTCTCTCATTCACATGTCTATACCCGAGAGGAAAATGAAAATCGGCTGATGTGGCTGATATGTGCACGTGATAACGCTGATCACGATTGATAAGCAACAGCCGGGACTTGCCTGGCAACCAGGTGTGGCATGGACTGGGTGCAACTGCCCCGCGGTGGCAGCCCCAATCAAAGTTAATCTTAAGAACAATAATAATATTAATTACCATTTGCGTAAATTCTATGCTCGGGTCAAAAGTTGACGCCTTATCGCCAACAATTGCGACAGCAGCCAGAAGACAGAAGACAGCAGCCAGGAGAGCATGTTTGGCCTCTGCCTGTCGCTGATAGCCTTTCCGTTATTTCCATACCCTGTGCAGATGAAGTGACGTCAAATAGGGTGTAATAAAATCGAAGAATCAAGCATGAGATAAGCCTCAAATTGGGTCGATTTTATTTTTATATTTTTGGCAATTTAACAGCTATATAATTATATAAATAAACCAACTTTTAATTTGTTTATATTTTGATCATAAAAATCAATTTTGCAATTTATAAAAATAAACTTTAAATATTAATTAAATATATATTTTAAAATATTGGATTCATCCTGTTTCTTAGAACTGAAATGCAAAATTAAAGTACACAGTTTTTTCAAGCAGTAATCTTGAGCAATTATAAAATGTTTTAATTCTTTGGAAATTAATTTTATTATAGTTGGTTGTATTTTCAATCAAGAATTTTATTGTAAGCTTAAAAATCTGTGTAGTAGTATAAAGTTAAATATTTTTTATAGTTTATAAAAATTGTAAACTGGCAAGGTATATCAATTTAAGTTAGTTAGTAAAAAGTTTAAGTCCTAATTCTAAATTAGTTCATGAATAACATAGTTATTTTATACATTTGATTTTATATTGGGTAGATATTTTATCTTCGAATTCTTCAGAAATATGCACGACATAAAATATAATATTTATTCATTTTTATATAATATATTTTTTCTTATATTTATTAGTCGCTTATCAACAGTTACAAAACGAAGCTTGGGCTTAAACAATTTTAGGCAACTAGAATTTAAGTTAGATTACACAGATTAAGCTAGGGTATTCTCTAGCATAGTTTTGGCTGGAATCTGTTAATTTTATTTTAATCATGTTTCAGCTTCGGTTCGTTCTCGAATAAGCCTAAGAGGAAGGGACCTTGCGATAAGTCTCTGTAAAATCGAAAACAAAATAAAAATGAAAAACAACAACATTTTTTGAATTTAAAATTCATGCATTTTCTAAAGCGATTAGTTACTGGAATCAAACGTATCGCGTGAGTCCCTCAAAGCGGACGCACACATCCAGCTCCAATTTCAGGCCGGAGTGCATTATGGCCAACTATTGTTTGTGGTTGCAGATCGCGACGCTGGCGCTAACTAGCTTCTTCAGTTTTTACCTGTTCTGGATCTCGTGCGGCACCAGCTATCAGTATACCCTCGCCCAGCAGCATGTGCGCTTCCACGAGCAGATGCCCACGATGGACAGCTGGGTGAACTCGCCCTTTGGCAAGCTGAAGAGCTACATCTTCAATGTGAGCAATGCGGCGGAGTTCCTCAGCGGACGCGACCAGAAGATCAAGCTGCAGCAGATCGGACCCATTGTCTACAAGATCGTTGGCTATAACGATATACTGAATCGATCGGAGAGCCACATAACCTACCGCAAGCATCGCTATCGCCACGTGGAGTTCGTGCCCGAGGAGAGCGTCTCCCCGGACATACTCAACCAGACGATCGTCCACTTCAATACGGTTCTGATCGGAGCCGCTGCCAAGTTCAGTCAGATACCGTACTCGTTTCTGGGCTTCAATGCGCTGACCATGGGCGAGCAGCTCTTCCTGCCCGGCAGCGTCTACTATTTCCTCTGGGAGTTCACGCGTCCCTCCCTCCAGATGTTCAGCAAGGTGATGCCCTTGTCCACCAACTGCGGCACCCTCTACAATGTGAGTAGAAGACGCGAGAGAGAGAGAAGGGATTTTTTTGATGATAGAAATTCTATTTCCATTTAACAGGCTCTCACGGAGAAGGATGAGGAGTACACTGTAAGTATTGGACCGGAGCAGGGCATGGAGAACTTCTTCCGCATCCAGAGCCTCAATGGGGAGCAGCTGCTGCCGGAGCGCGTGAAGAGCAGCCGGACGCAGCTGGACGAGAGCTGTCCGATCGATGTGCGGGGCACCTTTGACAATTCGCTGTATCCGCCGTTCATGGAGCGGGAGACGCCGCTCAACGTGCTGGCCATCGAATCGTGCCGGGTGCTGCCGCTGCACTATCAACGGGATCAGGAGCACGACGGCCTCAATGCGTACCGTTATGCGCTGATGCGGGCCAACGAAACGCCGCCCGCCTGCATGGACAACACGTACGGCGTCCAGCTGCCGACGGGCATGTTCGATGTGTCCAAGTGTGTGATAAGTGTGTGGATACGAATTGGACACCCATCTGGCAGAGATTTACAATGGTTTAATTTTGTAGATGATGCTCCGTCCGCGTTCTCCATGCCGCACTTCTATGGCTCCGACTACGATTGGAGCGAGCACTTCGAGGGTCTCAATCCCAATGCCGAGGAGCACGAGCCGTTCCTGCTGCTGGAGCCCATCAACGGCATCCCGATCAACGAGAAATATCGCTTCCAATCGAATACGCCGCTGCCCAACCTGGCCAAGTTCTCCCATAATCTGCACAAGCTGAGCAACATGATTGTGCCCGTCTTCTGGTACGAATTCGTGAGTATTCAAATCGGAAATACCCCGAAATTCAGAAATTAAATAGATACCTTGCCCCGCCTAGGATATGGATCACCTGCCCGACTTTGTGCTCTTCATGATGCGCATCAACATCAACGTGGTGCCCAAGCTGCAGCCCGTCCTGATGGCGCTGCTGCTGCTCGGCGGCATCTGGAGCCTGCTCAGCCTGATGAGACGCTGCAGCGGCTCCGGCAGCTACAACGAGCTCTATCGCAAGATTCTCGGCTCGCCCAACGGGCAGCTGGAGACGATATTGAACCCGAAGCCACAACATGATCCGATTGCGCAGCCCTGTAAATAGTCGCCAAACCAACTTGTATATATATATATATATATATATGTATGTGTATCTTATAGATATGTTAGCTAGCTGTAGGTTTTTTAGTTTGTAGTATATAGTTAGTACAGAGACACACAGAGATCACCTCATGGGCTGCAGTTATCAGCCGGCAATAATCACATAAATATTACTAATAATAATAATGATAATGATAATGATAATGATAATGATAATGATAATATACGTAACAACAGTTGGTTGCAACACACATTTGCCTCTCATTTCACCTTATCTGTCAGACAGAAAGATGCGGTCAGATTCCCCAATCCCCAATCCCCAATCTCAGGGCTTTAAGGCCCCCGGCTTGGGCTTGAGGTCGCGGCATTTTGTTTGATTCCAAAGCTTTTGCCACAATTACAGATAGTACACACACACACACACACTCACACACACACAATTTGCTTGGCAATGAAATCCATCGCACGTACCAACTTCAGATCTGTCCCCAGATTTATTTGACTTTATTGAATCTTTTTATTGTGCTGCGTCAGGTTTTTGTTTATTTTCTTATTTATCTGGTTTTGTTTTTTTTTTGTATTTTTTCTTGTTTTGTTTATTTTCCATTTCGGCTTGTTTTTTTCCTGAACCTGAACTTTTGCACATGTTGCCACTGGCTAATTTCAAGGCGAGCAACCCTTTGCTTGCCCCTCCCCTCCCTCCACATCTCCCTTCCCCCGGTTGGGGCAATGAGATCGTCCGTTTGCGTTTCCCTCGAACTTTCCATTTTGCATACGCCAAATGTTCATGAGTATAAAATTGTAACACCCATATGGCAAATGTTATTGGCTATATGTATATAGTATCTGTTTGAAATGAGAAGAATTCAGAAATAAAAATTTTCAAAACAACTGACAAAAATTAGACTAAAAATAATATTGAAAATTTTCAAAATAAATAAATCTGATTTCTTAACTCACATTATAAAAAGGTAATTGGTAATTTTTACATTTTCAAAATAAATTATACCGAAATTACATATCAGAAAATAATTTAAAATTTTTTAAATTTAAAATATTAAAAAATAACCATAAATTTGAAAATTTTTAGCAATTAAAAAAGTTTTAAATCTTTAAATTTATGTTTTAACTTTTCAACATAAATTTTCATATCCAAAACAGAAACTTAAAGGAAGGAATATTAAATTATAGTACTTTCAAATAATTTAAAAAGTAATTTTGACTTTATTTTTATACCAAAAAACACTTTAGTGTTGCCTAAATTTTCATAACACAAATCAATTTAAGAAAAATTATTACAAATCTTTACAAAAATTATGCTCAAATTTTACGTATAAATGAAAATTACATTTTTATAAAACATATTTAGGACATCAATTCGATATAGAAAATATGTTCAAAATGTAGATGATACAAAAACATTGTCAATTTTTTTTTTAAACAAAATTTAACTCTCAAGTTAATTAATTTTCCGGAAAATGCCGGTTTCCGCAAAAATAAAACAATTACAAAACTTGAGGTACGCAGCTGCAGGCCAAATGTGTCCCAAATTAAAGTTGGCTGACAATTTTGTAACAAGCGTCTAAACACGAAATACAAAATAACAGATTGTTAATTTTGATGATGGGATGATAAATCTGGCGAGCTTTGCATAATTACACACTAATTAACATAAAAGTTATATCACTGCAGTAGAGTCCAGTGATTTATTAGCCATAATTAAAGCCCGCAGGGTAAGACAGTTGGCTCGTTTTAACTAGAATTGACCCATTGAACTGCAGTTAAAATGACAAACTCAGACGATCGTTCTAGAAACTGGCGACAAATAAAAAAAATACTAATAAAAATACAATTTTATTTAATGGATCATAATTTGTGGACCCTAAGTAGACAGAGCAAAAAAAAAAAAGAAGAAATACAGCAGCAATTATCAGCTTTGAGAGGGGAAATAAAAACCATGAATAAGTCGGGTGGGGAGGGGGGTAAATCCCAGTTAAACCAAAAGCGACAAAAATTGAGACCAGTTCAAATGAGCTTTCGAAATCTGGTTGGGCCTAGAGTCTTTTAACTGTCTTATTTTTTTCTGTTTGTTGTATGCTCAATGCACAAGCCGATAAATAGATAGAGATATAATATAAATTAAAAAGGGGAAATACAAAAAGTGATTACAACATAATAAACATGCTCGTAAAAAAAAATGATCACTTAACAACAATCGCAAGAGATTTAAATTTTTCACGTAGCTACGTCAAACGTTTTTCCAATGAATTATTTTTTTTTTTTGCCTAAATCCACTAACAAACTAAACAAACAGCTGTCGCAGCAGCGGATTAGGGGGTAAGCGGGGGTTAGGGGACCCTCAAACGAGGTGAGGCCACATTTGCATTTAAAAAGCGGCAGCCAAACAAATCCAGAAAAAAAACACAAAAAAATAAACAACATGTAAAACAAAAAAAAAAAAAGCTTACGTTCATCCTAAGTACTCGCCGAATTGCCCGAAATTCGGGTGAAAATAAAAAAAATCCGGTTTACATTTTGGCAGCTTCAGCCGCACGGCGAAAGACCTTTGACTCGGGGCAGCCCAGGCCCCGTTGGCCGTCAAGTGCTCGGACAAGTGGCCAAGCGAATGCGCGAAAGCTTCGTCAGTGGGCAAAGCTCCTTAGTATAAAAGTCGGTTAAACAGGCTAACTGCTTGGCAATCAAAGCTGTGCGCTCGAACGCATCACAACACAAAACCCCGTTCACTCAAAACAACAGACAACAGGTGAGTGGACAACAACAACAACATTAGTTTCACTATAAAGAGAGAGATAGAGAGAGGGACGCAGGCTCGTTGATACAAATCTGAAGCTGCGCTTGCGCTCAGCTTACAGCTGTAAGTTTCGATATCGATACTTGTGTATTGCGTAAACAGATTGGCAACACTTGCGTGTCCCAAACAACGGTACAAAAGTGACAGCAACTTGACAGAAAAAAACCAAAAATAACAGACCATATGCATTGGCTGCTAATCTAAATAGCCCGGCTTAGCTTAGTGACGTGGTCCGAAAGCGTACAGAAATTGTGAAATCTCTTTGTCAGAAAAGCTTAAAAATTAATTAGTATGCATATGCCATATATGCCAAAAGGCATTAATAATGCATGAAATGAGCTTAGCCCAGAAATTAAATAAACCAACAATAGGGCCACAAGCCGAGAATCCGAGCCCGTTGCCAAGCCACAGACACAGATACAGACTCAGACCAGAGGATGCCCGAGATAAGCAATTACTAAACATCTCCATTATATTGCTGACAGATAAATCAAATAGATAGCAAGAGACGAATTTTGTATTTGTTTTGCAATTACTCAGACTTTTTGGGTTTGTTTTTTTGATTGGTTTTCTTTTTTTGTTGGTTTGTTTACAGCTCTCGAGCAAGATGAAAGCATCTCTGGCCGTATTGATTGTGTGCGTGTTTGCCGGATTGGCGACGGCGGCGCCCGATCAAAAGTACACCAACAAATTCGATAATGTCAATGTGGACGATGTGCTGGGCAACAATCGCATTCTGAACAGTTACATCAAGTGCCTGATGGAGAAGGGTCCGTGCTCGCCGGAGGGACGCGAACTGAAGCGCCTGCTGCCCGACGCCCTCGAATCGGAGTGCTCCAAGTGCACGGAGGTGCAGCGCCGCAACTCCAACAAGGTGATCAACTTCCTGCGCACCAACAAGCCCGAAGACTGGAAGGTGCTCCTGGACAAGTACGACTCCAAGGGCATCTACAGGGCCAAGTACGGAAACCAGGGTTAAGCTAAGCAAACATTATCCACAATATACATACATATAATAAAAACAAGAACAAATATCGCTAAACAAGTTATTTTCTGTAACATACCCGTTATTTAAACCACATAATAAAACAATAATTAATGTGATCTGATTTTTTTCCATACCCAAACACACACTTTCAATGCAAATTTTATTCCAAAACTTGTATACGAATATGAAAAAGGCGAAACTGCAGGGACTATCTATCATATGGTTCATGAACTACAGTAAAACATGGCACGCAACGGCCGGCCACAGGAGTTGTTTTTTTTTTTTTTTTTTGTTTTTTTTTGGTTTGCGTTATTTTGATTCATTTATAAGATCAATGGCCCTAAAGTGATTGGCCACATTAATTGTCCAGTCTGAGTGCTGTCCGGCCGTAAATTCTTTTTTAAAGCGATAATTACAAATGAACACCTTGTCCTGGTACTCGGGCATTGTGCTAGAGTGCATAAAACAAATTTGATTTAATTTGGATATAGGAATAGTTAAGCCACAGCAACTCACCCCATATTCCAGGGTATCTCTTCGCCGCGCTCACGCATCTCGGACAGGCCGCGCATCACATGGAAGACCATTGTGATCTCGACCCAACGCTTTTGCAATTTATCGTTGGCATCGTCGAACATGATGCCGATCTGGTAGGGAAACGACAAATAGATGTCGCTCTCCTTGATCTCCAGCTGTCGGCGCTGCGTCATCGAGAGCTTTTGCACGACGGGTTTCAGCTCGGCGATGGCATCGGCTGTCACAAGATCCTGCAATTGGGTCAGATCGCCACCCACCAATTTAGACGAAACCACCTGAAAGAGCATTCAATTGAATGGATTTCAAATTAATTGGAATTGGATTTGTGTGGAGGCTTCACCTGCAGTGCCTGCTTGGCGCCAAATATGAAGTCTTTGATTTGAAATTCGCTATCGAAATAGGGACGTATTATAAACTGTACGGTTATCCAATTTTTGATAGTGTTCAACGCCGATGGCCAGATTATCTCCGGAAAGTCCATTAGACGCGGCAATTGATTCCGGCTGGTCTGTTTATTGTTCTGTTCGGGTGCGTGCGGCAGCGTGGCAAAGCAACGCATTCCCGTCGTCCTTGCGGTTGCCATGGTTAGGCAGCGCCTCACAGTGTGTTGCATTTTAAACAGTGTTTAAATAACAATTGAAATAGTGTTTTTAATATGGCTTTTGTTCTGTTTAATCAGCTGTTGGACCAGGGATGGCAAATAACATTTTGATGCGTATTTTCAAATGTTATGCAAGTGCTGTCAATATGCTGTTGTGTCTATCGTGAACTGTTTGCACTGTGAACGGTCATACAGTGTCATAGCATTCAGCATTCTGTATGTGCACTGACTCGAAAATGGCAGTCACTTCCGTCTGTCAAATTTTTCTTTCTTTCCCAGCCACGACGAGCAAGGGTCGACAGCATGAGGTATTGTAAATTTTTCCAATTTTGTGTGTTTTGTGCGTATTTGTTGTGCTAAAATGTGTATAAAATACTCAACAGTGTGCGGATTGTGTTCCGAACGTTGCACAAAATTAGTTCAATTCATTTACGCAGTAAAAATGGTGAAATAACCTGAATGTGCACACACACACACACACACACACACATACACACTAGAAATGATTGCACGCTGTTTCATTTAAAACCGAATAAACTAAAACTGATGTTATTGCAGTTCTCTAAAGCTCCAGAAGAGGCTCGCAGCCTCCGTACTGCGTTGCGGCAAGAAGAAGGTTTGGTTGGATCCTAATGAAATCAACGAAATCGCCAACACAAATTCGCGTAAGTAATATTTGTTGTTGCATTTAGAAGCAAAGTGCACGCTGCTAATGTCTAAATTTCGCCCGCCCTTCGTTTCTTCTCAATCAACCCATTGCAGGTCAGAACATTCGCAAGCTGATCAAGGATGGTCTGATCATCAAGAAGCCCGTCGTGGTGCATTCCCGCTACCGTGTGCGCAAGAACACCGAGGCACGCCGCAAGGGTCGCCACTGTGGTTTCGGTAAGCGCAAGGGTACGGCGAACGCCCGTATGCCCACCAAGCTGCTGTGGATGCAGCGTCAGCGTGTGCTGCGTCGTCTGCTGAAGAAGTACCGCGACAGCAAGAAGATCGATCGCCACCTGTACCACGATCTGTACATGAAGTGCAAGGGTAACGTGTTCAAGAACAAGCGCGTACTCATGGAGTACATTCACAAGAAGAAGGCCGAGAAGCAGCGCAGCAAGATGCTCGCTGACCAGGCCGAGGCCAGGCGACAGAAGGTGCGCGAGGCACGCAAGCGCCGCGAGGAGCGTATTGCCACCAAGAAACTGGAGCTGATCGCCCAGCACGCCAAGGAGGACGAAATCGCTGCGAAGGCTGCTGCCACCGCTGGTCATTAAGTCGACGCCTCGCTAGACAAGGCATTAATGATTAGTAATTGTTTTTCAAAAGAAATAAAACCGTCATTTTAGTTTGGCCGAAATGATTTTGTACAAACGTGGAATTCCAGTTTGTTTTTTTTCTTACTTGTCCAGTTGGGAACTTTTAAACTGGGCTGCAAGATTAGCAGGTAAATAAAAAAAACGATATGCGAAACAAAAACCAATTGGCCAAAATAATTAACAATTGCGCCTGTTTATTCCGCATGAAACAAGAAGTCGATACAATACGATATAATTATCGATATACAAGCGAATGTGCCATCTCAAGCGTAAAAGGCATCGCACAAGTTACTCGATACGGTATCGGTTTTCATAACCGATTTTTGCGCAAAACGATTGAGGTCACACTGTTCGCCGCTCATTTCATTTTGAAATCGTAACTCGTTCGTAGCGGTCGTTTCTGGTGGTTCAGCTATCGGTGCGCGAGAAAAACTGTTTAGAATTTCTGATATATATATGTACATATATAAATAAAACAATTATAGATTTGAGCGACAGCCTGCAAAAAACAGTCAGAGTCATATCTAAACACCGTGTATGCTCGAGCATTTTGTTTTAGTATAAAACGGCTGCGGCTTTTCAATATCAACGCAAATCGCATTCGAGTTCAATAAAAAGCTAACGTGTCCGGCAGCGAACACCAGCGATTAACTAACTTACTAACTAAACGCCTGAAGATTTCGTAATAGCAACAAACAAACAGTCGGTCAACGTAGTCGACACGCAAAGAATTCAAATACAAATACAACAACGAGAAAAATCAGCTGAAGGCCCGCACACGCACACACCAACACCCATAGAGAGGGACACAGTGAAAGTGCGCGTGTATGTGTTAAATAAAGCAAAAGAAAATTTCTTGTATCAATAAACTTGCGGTGTCAGCATTTATAAAAAAAATCTGATAAAAAATATAGAAAAAAAAAACCAAAAAAGTTTGCAAAACTGTTTTTGGTAGAAGACACAACCCACGCTAAATAAAACTCAAAACCAACAGATACTAAAATACAGCACAATGAGCGGATACACAGATCTCACCAAGCTGGAGACTAGTCGGTAAGTGCCCAGATCTGTGCAAAGCGGATGATGGAGTGTAGACACACACATACATACACCCATAAATATGTGTGTGTCCAGTTTTGGGCTGGGCAACCACGAGTGTCTAGTTAAAATGTGTTTAAATTCAATTTAAAACAGTTGCTAAATTAAAGAAGGCATACGGCACAGGGGAAAGACGTGGCGGGGACAGGGAGCATACAATTTCGCTCACATCATTTTGCACGCTCTCTCTCTCTGCGAGCAGCGAGCAAGTACCGCACCCCTTGGACACACGGCATTTTCTCTTTCGTTTTGTATTAAAAAAAAGCAAGATACAAAAATTTTATCGTACGATGCGGACGGCCATTCAAACACGAAAGAAAGAAAAAAAAAGTAAAGGCAACGCTGCCTAATATGACACAATCGTGCTATAGCTGTACATAATATATACAAATATACACACATACATATATAAATAAATAAATAAATATAAGTGTGAGTACTCATGTGTATGCCTGTGTGCGAGCTTCCAACCTGGGCTCGTTTTCGTTATAGCTATGAGCGTGTGTCTGTGTTTGTTTAAACTAATAAAATCGCATACCTCTGCCCAATTCCACTTTCCACTGCCTGAGCTTTATCGCACTTGCTCTAATCAGTGCTTTTGGCGCTTGCATGTCACTTATCGATAATAACTATTACTCATCACCAATGGCACCGCTATGCGAAAAATCTAATATGAGCCACACGACAAATACAAAATAAAACAAAAAATTGTTAAATAAAAAATGTGATTCACAGCACATTTATAGTTGACTGATTGACGTTTAAAGATATGTATATGTAGGTACTTGCACGAATTAATATGTTGGTGATATTTATGTGTTACTGGGACTTTTGTGTTACTTACTATTGCGGGTGGGTATTTTGCCTTGATAAAGTAGCGGCCATATATTCATGACTTTAATAGAATTCGAATTGTTTGGCCAAGTGCCGCATGTTTAAATAATGATATATAATTAATATCGATTTGCTTGTTTATCGATTAGCATTGGAGGTCATTCGAGGCCAAACAGGGGCAGCCACACTGCAAAACATTAAACATATATTGGCCAATTCGCCTCCAAAACACAACGAAACAAAACAAACCAACATAAAAAAAAATGTGTTGCCCAACATTGCAAATATTGCTGACAAAACGACAACAACATATACGAAACACCCGACAACAACAAACGGCAGCATGACAAGCGTCTCTTTATCTCTAACAATCGTACAGTTGCAGCTCGCACCGCTGCCTCCCTCCCTCACTCTCACGAGAGCACTCCAATAAAACTAAAGAGCGCACAGCAGCTAAAAAGAGAGCCAAAGTGCTCTCTTGCCACAAAACATAAACACATACCGCGGCCCGCTGTGTTCACCTTAGTGCTAAAACAAAAATCGGCTGATTTCTGTGTTGTATGCCACGCTGCTGCTGAGCATGTTTGCGGCGAAAAAAAAAGGTTGGACGCGTGTCGCGTGCCTGGCTTGGCCCAATTCACACACACAGGTGTGCGTGTGTAAGTTTTGTTTTTGGCGCCTTTCTAAGCGACACGGCAAGCGGCGAATTCGAGAATAGAGACAATCAGAGGCGTTTAGCTCGCAGATATTGTTTGATAGATATACGCGGCCAGATAATAAGGCTTTTGCTCGTGCTGCGCTGCAATTGGTCGTTTCGGATGGCGTGTTTCGAGCGATGACGATGACGATGCCGCCGCAGCTGCTGTCGCTGCCACAGTCGCTGCCGGCTACAACTACAGCTAAAGCTGCCGGCACAATTGGGAGCTGCACTTGTTGTGGTACTTTTCACAATTTCCCCCACACACAAAAGGTCAATAACGTTGTGCCCGTTCCTCACTCCCCCCTCCCTTCTCTAAGCGAGCTTTTTATGCTGGCATTTGGCCAATTGCTTTGACTATCGCCTGATATTTCTCCCATTGAATAAAATGCGGCGACATTTTCTAAAATCAGAAAACGCCTGATTTGTTTTTTTAATATATATTTCAATTAATGTCAATATAAACGTTTTCATTCATTTGCCAGGTAATTATACATGAATGAGACTTTACAAGCGAGCGTTATTTATTGATAAGATAATTGCGAACCCGCAAAACCTTGCGGTTTTGCATACGAACGCATTGAATACCCTTTAAAATCGCACCAAAAAAAAAAGGCCGTGATTAACATAACAATGATTTATATATGCATATATTACTATTTGAGCTGATTGAATGATTGACTGCATGACTAATTGACTGAATTAAAATTTCGAAATTAACATAAATATATTTTTAAATTTCTGCCGCCAGCGTAAAAATTGTTATTACATTTTGTAGTTGTTGAGCGTGAAAATCATAAATGTATGTAAAAAAAAATAAAAAATAATTAACACGTATTTTACACGTTTGCGTAAAAATCATTTTAGCTTTGTGGCAAATGGGATTTTGTGGGAAAATATGTTTAAATACACAATTTAAAAGCGCAGCTCACCAAAAAAAATAATTAATGAACACCTGATTTTAGCGAACTCATGCCAACTGATGGAAAATAAAAGAAAGTTGATAAGTAAAAAAAAATAAATATAAATTGTTGCTTGCTTCTTTAGTTGCCATAACAAACAAAATTTATTAATTAATTTATATAAAATAAATATTGTTAAAGTTTTAATTTAGTTATCTGAGGCCAACTAAACTTTTCTAGGGTATTGTTGTTGTCTAACAATTTGATGTTATGCCCATTTAAATGCCAATATTCAATTAGCTCAATTAGTCAATGTTCGATGAGAAACTTTCTAGGTATGAATATAAATATATATACATATGCATGTGTGTTTATGTGTGTGTACTACAACTATGGCATGGCCAAGTGGAAAAAAACCTTGACACACGCGACAGCGCGAAACACGTCTGTTCTGACGATATATCAGGCAATCGGATCGGTCTACGCAGTCGGTCAGTCAGACAGACAGACGGACAGACAGACATTGCTTTGAGCACGCGGCGCTCGCGTGTCCCCATCCGCATAAGTTTTTAGTTACATTTGGTGGCTATCAATAGTCTAGACATTCTTGGTGGGTGTGGGGGTGGGGGTATATGTCTCAAGCACAGTCGCTTATGCGCAGCCACTAGTCAAATAAATTTATCAACGCGCCAGCCCGTATTCCCTCTCCCCCTCCCCACACTCCCCTCTCGATCAGCGATCACGCGCGGACTTTGCCAGACATTGTAATCTTAAAAAGTTTTCCAGTTCGGCCAGACGACTGCAAGAAAGTTATCAGAGCGGAGAGTTATCAACTTCTCAGCTGTGAGACTTGTCGGCGTCTAGTCGGGTTAATGCAGGGTTAACTCAGAGGGTGGATTTGGGAGGGGGAAGCGGGTGTACTTACAGCTAATGGAACGCTTATATAGCTTTCTCAGACGTTGCTGAGACACGTGGCTTGACCCGAAACGTAAAATCAGGTAGACAAGCAGGCGTATCGATAAAGAGAAGACACACACACACACACACACACACACACACACACACACGACACTTGCTATACAGAAATAGAAATCAGCGGCTCAAATGTACAGGTTTTTGCATTGTTGTGTTTTGGCCGTCTTCTATTTTTATACAAATTGAATTTGGCGACGTCTTTTGGCTTATTTGCATAGCTGGAAATCAATTCGTATTTGAAGATGATGTTGTCGGAAATGTTTAAAAAAAAGCGAACAAGTGGCAGACTTAACGACGACGGCACGTTTCGGGCCAAATTTGTGGTTCTATTGTTTGAGCCAACTATAAAATGATTCTTTTTACCATTTAACAAAGGTTCTAAACCTTTTTCCATCTCTTGGTATCTTTTCAGGAACTGCCTGCGTCGCATTGCGCGCCACGATGAGCAGCAGTTCTCCAAAGACAGCATCGTCAATGTTATGGAGAAGTTTGTGAAGACGGTCAGCATCATGGATGATACCATATTGGTGCCATGCAGGCTCATGGATCGGCAGGTGGGTGAACACCAACTCCGCCTCAATTAACAACTAACTAATAAGCTAATCTTTGTGCATGTTTTCCTTTTCCTTGTGGTTGTTTCTTTTGCTCCCTTCGCAGATCGGTGATAGCACTGATATAATACCTGCCACCGGCAAGGATACAACCGCCAATCAGCTGACAAAGAGCTCCAGTGCACAGGGCAGACGCGGTGCGGCGCATTCAAAGAATGTGCACGATTTTCTGAGTGCCTCCGAGCTGTTCAATCTCTACACAGTGCTCAATGAGCTCAAGAAGGATTTGCTGTGGACAACCACCCAGGAGGATGAGGAGCTGGACGCGGAGCAACAGCAGCTGAGCTCAGCTGAACTGAAGACTGAGTGCAATACAAACAACAGCAGCAGCAACAACAGCAGCAGCAGCAGTCGCAGCGGTGTCAAAGGTCATGTGAGACGCACCTCGACGGCATCGATGCTCTCCACCACATCGGTGAGCAATCTGAGCGACTCCGATTCGGACATCTCGAACGAGATGGACTCCGGCCTCGAGTCCGACGGCAACAAGAGCGACAACGCGCAGAGCAGCGATGGCAGCGACATTGCCGATGCCGCCTGCCAAAAGACCAGCGATAAGGCCACCGAGTTGGCCCAGCGCTGTAAACGGCATTTGAACGGCCTGTACCAGTGCCTGGAACAAATGACAGAGGCGGCCAACTATCTGACTGCCAGATACCAAAGTGATATTGGAGCCGTTTGAACGGCTGCCAACCTCGTTTCGTTAGAAAAAACTCGGAATGTGTTTTAAATATTTCTTTAAAAAAAAACTTTTGCGGGCGGGCTCTAAAACCAAATAGATAAAAACAAAAAAAAAAAACGAAAAAAAAAAATAATAAATATATATACATAAAAATAAATGAAAAACAAAACGAAAAATATAATCAAGTTAGTTGGATAAAGTGCAACGGTATTTCTTTATTTTTGTTTTGTTTCGTATAGGGTATATTTCTGTATATTTGCTTTGGACAGCTGTGGGGGATAATCCGGGGGGTGCTAAGTGTGACTTATGAATGCATAGTATATATATTTGATGATTGTATAAAATTATCTGTAACTGATCATAGTTGATAATATTGATAATGCTGATAACTGTAATTGCGATTAAGCCATTTCTTGAGCAGAAGAGAAGAAAACACACAAATTTTTGGTATTTGTATTTTGGGTTGACGGGTACAAAAAAAAAACAAAAAAAATTGTAAATGTGTGCAAGTGTGTGTGTGTGTGTGGGTGGGGCAGCTGGTTTAATAAAATACAATTGTGGTTAGGTTCAAAGAGCATTCCTTCAGTACACACGCTGTGCCCGCACACACACACACAGGCACACACACTAAGAAATTGGACGTGGCCTCAAATAAATATATCTATGAGATATATTGTATCGTATACTCAGGCAGTTGTTGACCCCCCTCACCCCCTCAGTGACCTATGTGGTGGGTTACTCTGCAAAAACAAAAAAACCAAGTCAAAATGTTATCCTATTGTCTTTCGTTATAATCTGCCTAAAACTATATATATATACGAATATGTATATATGTCTGTAATTTGATTTATGTATATTTTAGTTATAGTTTCTTATACAAAACGCTGTTTAGTTAAGTGTAAACAAAAAGAAGAACAACAACAATAAGTAATAACTAATATTCGAAATGCAAAATGTTAAGTGTTCAAGTACAAGAAATATAATTTCGAAACCACAATACACAATTAATTCCGTTAATGTTATTGTAATTGTTTGCGAGGCGCCCCAGCAAAAAAAAACACAACAAAAACAACAAAAGCAACAATATGGTTTATGTACATACACACACACACACATACACATCTATTGGAGAGAGCCTCCACACAACACAAAAATTCGTATGTTGCAGCAAAGTTTTGGGGCGCAGCACAAACAAATGAGAATTATTTATAATTATCAAGATATACATAAATAAATTTTATTTAGAAAAAAAGTAGAATCTTTTATTTTTTATGTTGTTTTTTATAGTTTTGGAAAGCATGAAATAGATATTTTTTTCTATTATATTTTATCTGAAATAAATTCAAAAATTTAAAGGTAAGTGTAAGCAAAATCTTATCAACTTTCGATAATTTCCATAAACAACACAAAAAGATCAAAACTATATATATTTTATTTTGCACACCTGCTTAATGTCTGTAAGGGTATTTAATTGTCGCCATATGCAAGATAACGGTTCTTTTGCCAACTTAGCGATAAAACTGCCGATAGTGCACCAAATCAAAATACCAAAAAAAAAACGGAAAAAACCAATTGATCGATCGCATGTGCCGGTGCAAATTCCAAATTGGGCCACCCGTTTAGCGGTGGCAATGACCATCGTTGATTTATTATTTACCGCTTTATAACATGATCGATTTGTTTACTAGGCAATGTTTTTAATGGCTTTAAATGGTTACAATATTTATTTCATTATTTTTTTATTAGCATACCGATTAAAAAGGGACTTTTCAAGCAGAGAACAAACATTAAATAACTTTTAATGTCTCTATGTTACTTATATTGCTTTTTTTTTGAAAAAGTTGATTGTCTGCTTTAGGGTTAATTTTTATACAAAACACTTTTTGTTTATAAGAATTACGTCATATATTTGAAAGAAACAATCGGATAAATATTATTATTATTTAAATAATAAAGCGGAAGTCCGTCCAGGGTAGCTGTCTGTTGGTAAAGCTGGCCCTGTATCTAACTTTCAATTAATTCTTGATTAGAACACATTTTGGGCTGAAAATAATAGGTTTATAGTATTGAACTTTTTTAACACTCAAAACATTTTATCATATAATATATGTTTGAGCTGACATAAAAAATGTATCATATTTTTTCTTTAGCATATTTCAATAGTTAGTTCCCTAATAAGACGAATTTAAGATTATTTTATAATATTATTTATTATTTTTTGAGAATGCAATTTTATTGTTCATAACTTTTTTTCATAAGGCTTAGCTTTTCTTATAATTGTGTTCCTATCATATCAGCATTTTTTAAATCAATTTTCTAAGTAATTCTATAAAAGCGATTACATTTTCTAAAGAATGCAACAATATTTGTGTAATTATGCAAATAATTTTTTGCTTTTATTATAGTGTTTATGAACTTGTTTTCCGGATATTACCTAAAATAAAAGTGGCTTGATTTTGTAATAAACAGGAAACACTTTATAGTTTTTTAATCTAATAAATTAATTGGAACTGCAGCTCTGTTATTACGTGAATTACTGTGAATTATACAAGTACATATCATCTAGTAAAAATTACAAAAATTCATGAAAACTAATTATTTTTTATATAACGGGAAATTACTTAAATAATTATGGTGATAAATATTTTTATTTATATAAAGCTGGCATGCAAGTCCTAAATTCCTTGAATAAGTAGTAAAATATGTGATTTATTTTTATTATCAGTATTATAATTATTTATATCATTTTATTATTAATATTATTAATCTGGGAAACAATCTTTGGCTTGGACAAAATCTACACATTTTTTAAATTGATTGGATTACTTGGAAAACTTAAACTTAATAAAAAAAAATACCGTAGCATTTATAGCGTTTATTTACTGTTTCAATAACCGTAAAAAACACTATCTGCTGTTAAGATAGTGTACGCAAGAAAGTCGACTTATGCAGAAACGACAAAAATATTGATAAGCATTGCAAGCAATTGAAAGTTAGAAACTTATAAAGGATTATTGATCATGAGACTGCAGCATGCCATGGGTAAAAACAATTGAATACCTAACAAATATTTGGTTTAAAAAAATTTCCATTTAGTAAAATGTTTATAAACAAATACGCCCACGCGCCAAGCTATTGCCAAGTGCTTTATCAACATTTATTTCGCTTAAGCGATTCTAAATATAATCTAGGCCAAGAGTAAAACGGCACTTGATTTCTATTTTTTTTTTTTTTTTCTTTTTTCGGACATGAGAATTGCGACAATTTGGTAAAGCCCTGAACTTGTTTCGTGATTATCAGACGCTGCTCTTGAAAAATTGTGTGGCGAGTGTTGCCATTGAGTGGTCAACGTGCAACAGAATGTTGGGGTCAACATTGTTCTAGCCATGACTTGTATGCGTTTTAGTTGACCGGGGCTTCAAGCATATTCAATTAACGCCTCGATTTCGAAATCAATTTCATTAAAATGGCTTCCGTATTGGAAAAGGCCAAAATAAAACTAAGAAACTAAAACTGATTTCATTAGTTGATGTTATTATTATTGCGACTAAGACGGGGTCGGGGACGGTGTTAAAGCCATTTGCAAATTGCGACAGTTTCGTTTATCATAATATATCACAGACATGTGTCTATAGTTTATAAATATCTGTATATATGTATATAGATATATATGTATATATTCTTCGTTTCTTGTTAGACAATAACCGCGTCTGCTGCGAAACTAAACTTGTTTTGGTTTACGATTCTAGTTAGGCGGAAATCGAAATTTTTGTTAACGCTTTTTTGGCTCTTTGGCCAGCCTCCGTTTTTTTTTTTGCCACATACCCAATACAACCGTTAGCAGTGACTGTGAACTTGTCCAAGCCGGAAACTGTTGACCATTAGTTGTGTTTTAGTATAGGCTGTGCCATCAAACAAAATATATATTGAATATCATAAAAGCATTTCCGTTTATTGAACCCGACGAGCTAAGCCTTGAACTGGGCAGGATTGGGGAATTTCAAAATAAAGATCAAATGTGATTCAACTTAACGGACAACAATACATGTTTTACGATCTACATAAGAATCTTTCAGTGTTTAATAAATATACACTTGGAGAAAACGCTTAAATACCTTTTACCACGTGTTCTTGTCAGTTCAGTGATTTTCCATATTTAATTATTTCATTAGTTGTCCCTATTAAATATTAATTTCAATTGTTATTGTTTATTTCTAAATAGAATAGATTTACATTTATTTCCACTTTTAGCGCCTTCCTATTTACCCGTAGGCATAAATATAAACATTTAACTTTAACGGATTGTTTACTTAACATCGGATGTGTCAACAACAATAAATTAAATACTGAATACCGTTCTCTTCTTCGCACTTACATTATTTTAGAGCTTAACAGTAATCATTCTTGATCTTATAATCCATCTTTAGTTTTTCACAGTTTCTTCTTTACTTATCGCGTATAAAAAGCTTGTTTTTGTCAAATAAAAGATTCTTGATTTTTTCTTTGAGTGTATAAGCCCATCTTCAGCTTCAACCTGTTTCTTAACAAAAGAAAGCTCGACTGTGACTCAGCGCTTTTCTGGGTTTAATGTAAGCATGTAATTGCTGTGCCCTCAATTTGCTGCTCACAGAGAAGGGCTAGGAAGCAGGGGGATGGAAAGGGGAGGGGAATGCTAGCACTGTCACGATCGCTTCAAGGTTAACGCTTTGCCGCAGCAATTAGCCAAGGTCCGCGAATTCTTGTGCCACATTCATGCAGTCGCTGCCGCAGCCGCAGCTGCTGCTGCTACTGATGCTGCTGCGACTGATGCTGCAGAATCTCAGACTGCATTCGGAAATAAATATTATCACGTGTGAATGCGAGTACGAATGCGATTACGAGTGTTATTTATTGTTCATGTGAATGGCGCGCTTAACGTACAATGAAATGCCCAAAAACAAAATATTGCTTACGTGTGGAAATACAACTGCTAGACGGCCAGATACCCTGCGCTTACAGCTAAGAAATAAAGCCTATATTCAATATAGCTTTAAAATTCACTTTTCACTTAAAAAAGTTCTTTAACGGCGATTTTACCACGTCTTAGGTATGCGCCTTAAAGCGATAACCAATGTTATCGATTATTTTAATTGGTATTTTTATTGATTTGTGTCTGTTAAGTTCTACAGCGGCCCGTTAAAAACTTTTTCATATTTGAATAATTGAATTTCAGTTAATTTCTGCTTTTGTTTTCTTTTATTCAATATGCCCGTTCTGCAGCGTTTAAGCACAGAGTATTTTAACACATTAATAACGGAATTTATAATAAAATCATATAATTTGAATAATTATGTGTCTTTAGCTGCGCATATATTTGAAAATACTTCCGTTGTATTTGACCCCAAGATTAAAGCGTGACCCCTGACGCATGGCGGAAGTGTGCCAGAAGATGCAAAAACAAAATACGAACCTATTGAATATACATAAATATCCATAAACTATAATTAGAGACTAATAATTTCCGTTAGTCAGTTAGCCAAGTGATCCAATGCCTTAGTGAGTATCTAAAATGAGCTTCCTGTTTACGCCGAAAAAAGAAAATGAAAACACACAGCTGTTCGCATTATCATTCATTGATAGATAGAGATGTACATGCCTTTATGGACTTCAATGAGTATGCTCTAGGTGTGCCCGATTCGATATGGATGCCATCCATAAACGAGATTAGAATTCCGCATTATGCTGTCATCATATAATTAGAGCCTAGGCACAAGTGCACAATGAGAAAAAGAGAGAGAAAAGATAGAGAGAGAGAGAGGTATATGCGGATAGCTAACACTAATACCAATATATGCACATATCAAGTTAACAGTGTTAACAATGCGAACTTGGACGTCTCGGGCTTTGGCTCTGGCTCTGGGCTCGGGCTCAGTCTCTGGCTCAGATGGGTTGGCGGCCAAGTGTTTGGTTCATGGCTAGCCAGTAGTACAAAGTCCGAAAACTCGAAATTCCACACATAAACCAACCTACACACACACACACACACGCACACCTGGGCACGCTCGCATGCTTTTACAAATCGCTAAATCATGACGGAGACGCAGATGCCGATATTCATTCACGAACATTCTGCGACAGTACCCAAAGCAACAACAATAATAATAACTATAACAAAAAATAAAACAGATTTCCTTATTTATGAGCTGATGTGTGTATTTCCCATACACACAAGTATATATGTACATATATCCGGCATATCGAATACAGCTCTAAAGTTCACTCCTTCAAGCCGATTTGAAATAAACGCTAATTGAGCACTCGGAATTAATTAGCTCTACGTCGTATTACCAATAACAAAAAAACATAAAAGGCATAGCTGTGACGTCAGTAGGTTTCCCAACAAAATTGGCAACTGATTCAGCCAGACAATTAACTGGACACTTCAATCAAGCAAAAGAGAGAGAATTGTCGGCTGTCCGTCCACGCAGCATGAATTGTCAGAAAAC
Organism: Drosophila micromelanica; assembly: GCA_004143825.1. NCBI lineage: Eukaryota > Metazoa > Arthropoda > Insecta > Diptera > Drosophilidae > Drosophila > Drosophila micromelanica. The sequence continues at coordinate 59,090 of SCDY01000308.1, forward strand.
CCCCAAAAACAAAAAGTAAATAAAATTTGCTAATCGAGGCTGCCGTGTGTTTACAGTGAACTTTAAACCCACACAGAATCAGGTACACTCAGAAAAAATTGTTTTTGTTTTGCTTTACTTAAAGCAAAGCTTATTGACCTTTAATTGCTTAATAATTAAATATTCCTGAATCAAGTGAGAGTTCAAATAAATAAGCGTAAAACGTTATGCATAAAACAATAAATTAAATTAAGTAATGTTTCTGAGTTTGTTTACAAATGTTGAACTTTTAGGGAATTTTTTGATTTTTAAATTGAATCAATTAAACAAAGAAACTTCAATAAGTTTAATAAATAAATCAAATATTAAGAAGTTATAACATTTGAACCAAATTTAATTGCTTACAAAAAAAACAAAAAAAAATAAATAAATAAACACAATAACCCGTTTGTATTATAATTTTTTCCATTAGTATAATTTTTTCATTTCACATAATTCACATATTATTAAGTAATTGACCTAAATCGCCTCAAAGGCATTGACACCACTTGCATTAGACTAAAGTACACAAATTCTTGCCACTTTTCGCTGAGTGTAAGATCTGCTATAGTTAACTATTTAAGCGGTCTTCAAGCTAGTTTCGCGGTTTTGGCGAATTCAGAACCGGAATGACAGCTACGCAGCAGCCTGAGATTCAGAAATTTTTGCAAATTGTTGCATGACTTGGCCACATTTTTTGGTATTTTTCTTATTATATTTTGTTGTCTTCCAGACGGGCTTTAGATTTGAACATAACCTCATTTATGCGATATTTTGTGTATATTGTGTATTTCAGCATACGTTGCAAAAAACAAACCCTCGATGTCTTGCGCGTTAATTAATTAATTATTTCTAATGCGTACATTTGGTTTTACCTCGACAGAAGTGGCTGACGAAATCTTTGAGAACTGGTCGGCCCAATTGGGGCTCGCCACTGGGCGGCACACACACACACATACACACACATATACACAAGCAGAGACTTGGGGGTCGCTTCAATGCTGAACGTTGCATTGGTCATCGAAAAGTTGCTGTTTATTAAACCACAAACAGCGGTGGTCTACAAAATGAAGACAAGTCATCTGTATGTGTGTGTGTGTGTGTGTGTGTGTGTGTGTGTGTGTTTACATATGTAAATCGTGTAGGTGCATATGCATGCATTTACTTGCTTACAAGAAGAGGCGTCAAAGCTCCCATCACACGAACACACACAACGCAGCGAGAACAACAACAACAACAAAGCGAGTCATTGGACTAGTTTCATAACTGCCAAAACAACAACCACACACACCCCCAACCCCCTTTTGCTCTATTTGTCTCTCGCTCTCGCTTTGTTTTGCTGTACATGCCTCTCTGCTCGCCGCACCTGCTGAGCGCGCACGACGCAAGCGCAGCCGCAGCCGCAGCCGTAGCCGTACGGTTTCGAATCTGAATGCCAAGCGTTGGGTATGACCTTCACAATTTCAAAAACAGCGACGCAAGCAGCAACTGCGACTGCGACGGCAACAGCTAAAGTATCAGTTTATGGCCAAAAAAAAAAAAAAAACAAAATACACAAACAAAAAGAGACGTTAAAAAGCAACAACAAAAATCACAACAGAGAGACAACATGTCGTTGACAGTCTGAAAAAGCTTTCAAGCCATACACGCACATATTTTATGGAGCCTGAAATCGAAAGCTGCTGCGACTGCGATTGCGTCTGCGTCGCAGCGATAGTCTGTCGTTATGGCAGTGCAGACAATGGGAAAAAAAAAACGAGTAGCGCAGCTGCATTTAGCGATAGGTCGACTGTAACATACGCTGTAACTGTGATAAGTTATCGATTCTCGATAAAATACCAAAGCTGTTAACAGAGCTTATGCTAGTAGCTGAAGCATTTACATAACATGAGAAAACTTTATAATAGCTAAAGCCTGCCGTTACATAATGCACTATTAAGCTAATATAGCCTTTTTGCATGCTTGGGGTATGCTTGGAATGTGGGAGTTTAAGATATTTGCTTGCAAAGCTTTTTCCTGAGACGCACCCCCCTGCGCACGCTGATTGTTGCATTCGTCTACATTTGAATCGCCAGCCAGCCAGGGGCATATTTTCGAACCAGTTTCGCATCCTCCATTCTTCTTCTTCACGAGAGCCGCTCCATAGATAGGTCGGGCCTCCGGTTGGGCACTCCAATTTAAACACAAACGTTGCCGTTTTTATGTTTTAAGCGTGCACAAATACAATTAATATGCCAGTTGGGGCATGTCTCTCGCGTCCATTTGCATAATTATCGACAAGGAATAATAAAAATAAAATAAAACTTGTCTGCTTATTTTCCATTGCTCTGTCATTTTTTTCTGGGGAATTTTTAGAACATTTTTATGAAAGACTTTAGCAACCGCCGGGCATAATAATGAACGCGAAGACGGATGAAACTCTCTGGTATTTCCACTTGCCATGAACAACAACAGCATCCCCCATCGACAGGTCTGTCAATCAGGACAGACAGCCGCCCGTCAATTAGGCGGCAAACAGGAAGAGTTTCAGATACAATATTTAACAAAAATTGGTCCTTTATTGATGTACATCGGAGATATGCATGTAGTAGGATGTGTATGTAGGATGCGTGTATACAAAATGGATGTAGGGAATATCAATAACCCCTATGGTATACATATGTTTATAAATATTTTTTTTTTTAGTTTTAGAGTGTACACTCAGGAAAAAAATTTCCAGAAAAAAAATTTGTTTTATTTCTTGAATATTCTCAAATTAAAAAGATGTAATATTCTTTTCATAAAAAAATAAATAATAAGAAAGTGGGCGTATTTCAAATATTTATATTTTTATATATTAAAAAAATATCTTTAAATATAAAATAGTGAAAAATATGAAAACAATATAGATACACATTTAAATAAAAAAATTAATTAAACAATTTTGAGCTTAAAATAAAAAAAAGTTTTTCAAACAAGAATTTCGTTTTGAACTTGAATAAACTTTCAATATAATGAATAAACTTTAATAAAAGGCAAAAAATTATAGTTTTTTCTCTGAGCATATATAGATTCTTCTTTAATTCCATATAGTAAGGTATATGAAATCTGTTTATCTATGGAACTTTAAACATATTTGTTATATCATATAATTACTCGAAGATATTTAAGAGCTTCGCGAGTCTATATCAAAAGATAGTTTTTTCTTTATACCCAAAAACATCGCCAGTCTTATATATAAGGTTGAATGATCCACTAATATACGTATATAGTTAGTATATTTCTATATAGTGAGTTATTTGTAAATTTCTTATACGAAAGCTCGTTGGATTGTCTTAAGGTCGCTTAGAAGAAAAAATAAAGAAAAAAAAACCAAAATAGAAAAAAAAACTTGTGCAATTTTTTTGTGGGTATAAATTAATTGGGTCGACTGTCAAAGACCCACCAGAATTTGGAATTGCGCACCAGTCGTTAAACTAAAGTTCAGCATTTTGTGGGATTCGCATTAATTTGCTATATATTCGAACGGGGACTTTGGTTCTTCAGGCGGCTGTCAAGTGTCGCGCATGGTTAAAACTCATTAAGTAAATGAAGTGAAACCAGACAACCGACTACGCAAGTCTGAAACTAATTGTAATTTTAATGGACTACAACTACACAGATTCTAGACGGACACACATATGTGAACTTAGGATCAAGTGCTACGTTTACTACAATACTACAAACGATACTAAATTAAAAATGAATGCAACAGTCTACACGTTTATATGTATTTTATAATCATACTTACACCATTATTACATAGTTACTTGATTTGCGTAAGTCAATTTTGGTTTTCATTAAGTTTATTATCACGTTACATTATTCGCTTACATTCTGTAGATTCTATAGCTTCTTTATGCATTGATATCAAATTAAATAAATTGAGCACACACAACGCAATTACATAATTAATTAATACATGAATTATTTGAATACAACCGATTTGAACCTTCGCACAACGATCGCATTTTTTTGGGTAATTAGATAATGTCACCAATTGAAATTGAAATTCATGACGATCCACAGTTCCATTATAATAACTAAAGGGCAACTGAAGTACAGTTAAAAACAATTTATATTCTACAAACAATTTGGCTAAACGAACAGTTTTGGATGGATATAATAATTGAATTTACTTAAGGTGCTACATTTTTGTTATAATTGTTTTTTTTTTTTTTTTTAATAATTGATGTAGATACGTCTAAGTATGCGTAGATTAAGTGAAATGCTACCAAGTCTAGTAATGATCTGAAGTTTAGTTTTGCAAATACTACGTTTATGCCATGAAATAGTTATTTTATTCAGAAATCTGGCAGCGCCAAAATTTTTATTATTATTAAGTTGGCTGCGCCAGCAGTTATCGATATCGATAAACGTAGTTTGCGTATTACGATAAATGTATTTCATGTGAGATATGCTTGAGTATTTGAATAAAGAATAGGAATTTATATAACTAAATATTTTGTGTTCTTGTCTAAATTAAACATAAGTATTTGGGCTAGTATGATAAAATTAAATATAGTTTTAGTGTTTTCAACACTTTTTCGACTGTGAATTAGAAATAGAAACTGTGAGAAACTTACGGTTCGATTAAAACTAAGATAACTTTAAGCTGGTGTAAACTAAAGTGTTTAACTACTACATTTAAATAATGTTCTATTCAAAAACAATTTACTCACTACAGGCTATCTGAGATTAGGTTATGTATGTGTATACCCATTAAGTCTATAAATAACCTGCTGTACCAGTCCATCATTTCCATGGCTTGCATCTTATGGATACGCTTATCTACGCTCCTGTAGATATTCTTATTGCACTCAATTTCGGCTTAAGTCTGAGGGGTGATTTCTTTGTTGGACTTGTTATTCGTAGTGCTTATCAATAGTTGATGATAATGTAAGAGCTAGCTTTACAAAACTATCGATAGGTAGTTCAGAGCAGTCGTCGATATATCAATTGTGAATGTATTTTGAAATGTAACAAAATAGGTTGTTATTAAAAAATGTATAAATATATTTTTAAAATCCATTCCAATTGATATTTTTACGACTATGCTTCAAACATTGTGCTATCGATAGTTTTGCAGTTCTAGCCGTATTATGATTATGTTCGCCATAACCTCAAGGATCAGCGCTTATTAAATATGTATGATATTATATAAACTATTCTTCAGTTAGACCACTTAGCTCATAGCTCTGATGCTCCAGACTGCGCTTCAGATCCGCAATTGTGCTAACGATCAGCTGCTGTTTGGCGCTACTGGCGCCCTCTACCGTTACATCCTGCATGGAGCTCTTCGCCGATACGGAGGCCGATAACTTCGATTGCTGTCGTTTGACGTGCGACTTGCTCCGTTCGCTCATATCTGCTTGGATAAGTTAATTAATTAAAAGTCAGATGCTTGATAAGGCAATACGTATTATTAGATTCAAAAGAAAACAACAAGTAGAGGTGCACAAGTTGAGTGTGCACGAACTGAAGATACTTTTTACTCAGTTCCGCAATGGGATAAATTGAATTGAATATTTATTGCTTGAAAATTTTTATTACTCGTTTGTTACTACTACTATATAAGGCTTGTCCAATGTCCGTGATGCTGTCCGTCTGTCAGTCCGGATTAACGCAATTTTTTCAGCGCTATTGATAGAGGCTTGGATAAATAAGTACTTGTGGTTATGCTCTTCAGAGGCCCACTGGAGGCTGGCAATTCGATAACATATCGATACACCCCAAATAGAAAATCGATAAAAGGTGAATATTTCCTACAACTTTAAGGATAGAGCCACCAAACTTGGTATGTAGATAATTAGTGACCTCCCACAACGATACTTTATATTCCACTCACGCCCATTAAAATGCCCCCAACGGGGGTATACCTTTATATCCCACAGTTTATGAAGCTAGATTTACCAAATTTGAAAGGCAGATAACTGGTCCTTGAAACATCAGCATGACAAATCGATCAACTCTATATATCTCACAATATTTAGTAAAATATTTTCTGATGATCTTGTCTAAGGACCTTTAACAAAATCCAAAAAATCCAGTACGAATTGGTTATTCTTATTATACTCTAATTCTTTCTATACTCTGTATAAACAAGCTTAAAGGGAGTAGTTTGGTTTTTTTTATAAACTCTGTTTACTTTTTTAAGCTCTCCCGCACTTACCCAACTCCAAGTCGAATGTCTTCTTGATCCGCTCAAAGGAGCTGCTGCCCTTGTAGACCTTTCGCTTCAGCGGCTCGCTGTGTGGACAGTAGAAGTTGTCCTGGCTATGGGCCTGGGCCTGGGATTGGGTCTGCTCGGTCACATTGCGATTGTTGTAGTCCAGATTGTTGTAGGGCTGTTGTTGCTGTGGCAAGTAGTTGTGATTGGTGACATCCTCGTTGCTCTGGCGCACCACGGCAATGCACTCCTGGTCCGAGTCGCTGCCATTGCAGCCGTGCAGCAACATGGCCCGTCGGCTGCTCCTCGGACTGCCCTGCGGCAGGCGGCGTCCATTGAGCTGCAGCTGCGGGGAGAGCGGCGCAGCTGGTGCTCCGCTCAGCTTGCGCGGCGGCAGCTCTGGCGGCGCATTCTGGTTCATGAAGTTGGTCAGATGCGTTTTGCGCGGACTGCAGCGTCCCGGCTTGGGGCTGTTTGGGGGCGAGGCGCCCGCGGAAGTCTCCAACTTGAGCAGCTCGATGCGCTTGTTGATGGCCGCCGCCAGCTCGTGTTCCAGCGGCGGCGTTGGCGGCGCCTGCTTCTTCGCCTCCACCTCGCTGTGCTTGAGCATCTCCACGCGCTTGTTGGCCAGCGGATTAAGCCTTCGCGGACTGGCCACGGGCGTGTCACGTGGTATGCTGAGGAGAGGCCGAGTTTTTGAAAGGAAATTCTGGTTAGAATGTGATTGCAAACCCACCTTTGCAGGCTGTTCTTCATTGATTCGAGCAGCGATTCGGCCTCCATGATGAGCTGCTTGTACTTCATGTCCGCCTCCAGATCCGCCTTGAGCAGCGCCTTCTCGCTCTCCGCTATGGTCATAAAGTGCGGCTCATTGGCGCTCCCAAAGATCAGCGAATTCGACCGATTCGACAGCGGCGAAGTCTTGTAAATGCTGTCAAATATAATTTTCGATTTAACAAAACTCAAAAATTTTTATTCTTTTATGAACTATCTTGAGAAGAATATATTAGGTTTGTAAAATGTCAGTCCGTCTGTTCGCATCCAGAACCTTAAAATTTTGATAGGGTGTTACGATTTTTTTAGTACGTCCCATCTCACAGATTCCTGATAACCTCCTCTGAAGATCAAGACAACACTTATTTGGCATCCCGAAATCAAATGAAATTCGGCAGACAATTTTCTGAATACCCCCTTTAAAGATCAAATTTCAACATAAATATATATATTTTTCGAAAATAATAATAATTATTAATATTATAATAATTGGAGCAACTGATTTAAGCTTTTTTTAGCTGTGAATACCCCACTGCATTGTTCTTACTTGTTTTTTTGTTTTTAAACATTTTTGAAAGCCATATTCCAATGTACATATATATTTAAATTATTAAAAAACAAATCACTTTCGAACCAGTCTCTCAACAAACAAATAACCGAATATTAAAGCTGTGCTTTTTCTTAGCTCAAGTTTCATTCTTGAATAACTGTTAAAATGAATTTTATAACTTTTTCGTTAGCCAGACCGTAAAGAATTCATTTAATTGATTCGAGCCCGGAGCCCCAGTTTACATTAACAGAATTAATTGCTCAATAAACAGACGAGAGTTCGTACAGTATTCTTTGGCAGCCTCATAATTTATTCTTGTATAAAAAAACATATATTCTATTAATTAAAAAAAAATAAAATATTCCAGTAAATTGCTTCTACGCTCGAAAAATATTCTGATTTATTCAAATTTTCCTAATTTATGAAGCAGCAAAAGTTAAATAAACTCGATCTATTTATTTTACTTAACTCATTTTTTTTTTAAATTTATGGGAAAAAATGTTTAAATATATTTCGCACGAGTCTACCAAATATTAGCAATAATAAATAATAAAAAAGTTAAGCAGCGAAATATTCTTGATAAAAAGGGGAAAAGAATCGATATGTATCGATTTCGTTAACATATATGTTGACTTGTTCTGCCAGTTTCCAATATTTGCATCATTTAAATATAGCCTATTTGACCTATTGTCAAAGGGTATATGATATAAAAGGATAAACAAAAATTTGAAAACAAATTATAAGTTGGGTTCTTCAAGGAAATCTAGGTTCGAACCATATCCTAAGCATTTAGAAAGACACGAATGGGTTCGAACTTAAAACCCAAAATATAAGTTGCATTTTTCACAAAAATCTAGGTTCGAACCATAGCCTGAGCATTTAGAAAAACAGGCATGCGCTTGATCCTTTAACCAATATATGATAATAATAATAATTTACCGTTCCTTGGGGCCCAGCAGCTGGCGGCGCAGACAGACAGGCGTCCCTCCGACGCTGCGGGAGCCACGCGGTTCGCGCAGAGGCGAATCGCGTAGCTTCTCCCGATTCTCGCAGCTCTTTTTGCGCGTCTTGAGGAAGCGTTTGCGGCGACGCTGTTGGCTGCCATCGGTCGGCTCCTGGTTGCTGCGGCGACGCGAACGCGTCGAGGCGCGCCGCAGGATCAAAGGACTCGGCTGCGTGGAAGTGGGGTAATAATGGCAGCTGCCCAAATTGCGCTGCAAGTCCAGCTGCACCTCCTGCATGGAGGAGGTGTCAATGAAATCAATGTCCAGCAGCTCATCCGTATCGCATTCATCGCCCGCATCCTGCCCGGTGTCCAGCTCCGAGCCGCAATCCGTGGGATCCGAGTCGCTGCTGTGAATAGGCACGAAGAGATTTGCTTCAGTTGCAACCACTTGAGATGAGCCTGGACTAACCTGAGTATGTCGGTCTCCTTCTCGTAGACGTAGCTCTCGTCAAACTTGCCAATCATCTCGTTGAGGGTCGCCTCATCGTCGCTAACCAAAAAGGCCTCCAGCTGAGGCTGCGACTGCTGCTCCTTTGAGTGGCGTCGCTTGATGGTGTGCGGTGCATGCAGATTATCCACTTCAGTTGAGGACGACGAGCACTCCGAGGAGTCGGCCGCGGCGACAGCGGCCAACTTGGGGTTGGCCAAAACGGTGGCTGCTACTCCACCTGCTCCTCCTCCTCCTCCACCTGTTTTCAGTGTGCGCACTTCCAGCTCATTGCCTGACTTAATGCCCGACGATGTGGTGGAGGTGGTGCTGGCGGCATCCGGTTCCAGCCCCGTGCGACCCACCATCAGCTGCATATGCTCCGCCGTATTGTACCAGGGATTGGTGCGTATCCGCGACCGTTGCCTGGGCGAGGGCGCTGCAAATGTTTAGTTTGGTTAATTAGCTGCCTGAAGTGGCTTCAAGTGGGGCGTTAATTGCTCATCTCACGAGCTCTACTCACATTCGAAGAGCTGGCTGGCCGCCGGGCAATGGTTGCGTTGATGGGCGTGCGGCTCCAGCTGGTGACCGAACATGGTCTTGGGCAGCGGCTCCATCGGCGACATCTCCTCGATGCGATTCAAGCCGAACTTGTAGCGCTGCGCCTCGATCGCCAGCGAGTTGACGGACCGACTGGGGAAGTAGTGGGTGCCGCTCCGCATGTTTATGTAGTATTCGGGCGCCGGAGGATTGGCGCTGCTGCTGCTGCCGGTGCTGACGGCGACGGCGCATGGGGAGTTGCCATCGGTGGAGTAGCCCGTGGAGTAGGCGCTCTCCGGCGAGGACAAACTATGCGGCCGGGGACCGGGCACGAAATTGCCACGCGGCAATCCACGCGGTGCTCGCATCCGGTTGCCCAGGCCCAGCTGATTGGACACGCCGGACGAGCTCACAGTCAGACTCTCCACGGATTCGGCCAGCTGCACGGCGGCCAGCTTGGAGGGCAACAGACGTCCGTAGTGCACATGGTTGGAGCTCTGCTTGGGCTGCTGCTGCTGTTGCTGCTCCTCCTCGTAGACCAGCTGCAGGCTGACCAGATTCTCCGACTGGGGTCGCTGATAGTCCAGCAGCGGTGGCTGCGGACGCAACAGCAGCGCGCCCACCTCCTCGTAGTCCACCTCGTCCTCGGCGGGCGCTGGCTGCTGCTGCTGCTGCTGCTCGCCGGCGGCTTCGATGTGCTCCAGCTTGTGGCCGAGCTGCTTGGCCTGGCCGGAGTGCATGGATGGCTCCTTGGAGCCGGTGGACCACGACAGCGACGAGATGGACGAACTGGAGCAGTTGACGCGCATGGGCGACTTGTCCGCACTGGAGCTGAAGCTCTCCTTGCTGGGCAGGCTCAGCTGCTGCTGCTGCTGGAGCGGCGGCAGCGTCTGGTGGCGTTGATAGCGATGCGGCGCATACAGCAGATTATCCGACTTGGGCGACGTGATCGAGTTGTGCGTGTCCTGATCCGGCGACTGCCAGCCGTAGCGACTGGGCGTCTACAGGGGATTGAGGGGGGGGGGCAGAGCTTAGCCAAGATTGGGAGAGGGACTCGAATCCTACTCACGTGACATTGGATGGGGGACACCTCGCGACGTCGCACCGGACTGGCGATGCTGTGGCTGCCGCTGCTGGTCAGCACCGGACTCGTCGTCGACTTGAGATTGCTGTTGGCCGGCAGGGTGCCCGCCTTCTTGGCATGGCTGCTGCTGCCTCCGCCGGTTCCGCCCACGCCGCCCACTCCTCCGCCTCCTTCAGCCTGCTTGTTCTTGTTGTTCTTCTTGCGTGGACGCACAATGTGCGTTTCCATCCAGGAGCGCAACTTGGAGCCGAACATTGTCTCTTTCTCTCTCTCGGTTTTCTCTCTCGCTTTACCAAATTTCCTTCAAAGGAAATGTTAAACGTAGTCTAAATGGACGGATTGTTGTTGCTGTTGTGGAACAGGGAAAAGGAGGATGACATTAAAGTATTTGCCCAGCTTCCGAAAATGCAATCGCATAATGTCTGGGACAAAAGCTGGGCTCGTTTGGGATTGCCGTCCAAACTGACTCCAGGGGCCACTTTGCGTTGATAAGAAAATCCATTTATGACAGCACAAAAGCCGCCGCGCCGCAAAAGCCAAAGCACAGTGGAGCAAATGTACGATACGCATGGACAAAAATAATAGTTTCTAAATTTCTAGGCTTAAATTTTATTGATTTCTTAGTCAAAACTTAAAAAGCCTTTTTAAATCGACATAAATTGAAATTACTTTAAAAGCAATGCCCGATTGCAAGTTCGGACCTTCAATAAGTTCGAACCTACAACCTTCAATCCACTTTTGAAATTATTTATAGGTTCAAATATTTTTTACTAACATTTTATTTATTGAATTTTTTTTAAGTTAGTTTTTTTAATCAAGAGAATTATGATGGTCCAATACATTGTATTGGTATATTATTTTTTCTCCAATGTTTTTTTTTTATTAAATTTGCTTGGTTTTTTTTATCAATTTTAATATATAGTAATGTAGTATAAATTGCAATTTTTAAAAAACACAAGCATAAAACCAATAAAACTGTTAGTTTTTTTAAAATAAATATGAATATATATTCTTTTAATTTTTTGATATTTCAAGTTACATTTTTGTCCACTGTGCGCAGCAGCGACAACGAGCGCCCATATTTTCTATAGTTTTCAACAGTAACGGTATATATGTATGTATATTTGTGTGTTGCTATTTTATGCGAAATTACCTTATTCGCAAATGTCTGTTGCCTCATAATATCCTTTACGCCTGTTTTTATTGTGCGGCACCCGAGATAAAAGGGCAGCTACATACACATGACGTATACGTGTCTATCTGTGTAAATGTGAGTGTGCGTGTGTGTGTGTGTTTGTGTTTGTGTGTGTGTGTGTGTGTGCATACGCTACGTAGACAGCGCGACGACACGTCTGGCAACTCTGTGTGTGTGTGTGAGTTTGTTTATTTTTTGTTGACGTTTTTTAGGCGCACGACTTGCGGTATGTGTATGTATGTGTGTGTGTGTTTGTGTTAGTGTTTGTGTGTGTGCCTGCCTGAGGGTTGTTTGTAAGCTGAGATGCACGCCTATTGCCGCTTCAAGGACTCGAAAGCCTCCTGCTGTGCGCTCAAGTTACTCAACTTCGTGTGCGTGTGTGTGTGTGTGTGTGTGGGTGGGTTGTCTGTGTGCTTCTGTGCTGCCTCCCCTTTTGCGGAAATGAACGTAGTTGGGTTGTAAAGCCAAACGTAACTGTAAATTTTTATGTCAAGCTATTTTCAATTGTTGTTCTCGTTAAACTGCAGCGTGAATAAATTATTTGATTCGATTTGATTTGATTTCTTTATAGCCAAGCTCTTAGCTCTTTTTAATGCGTGTGTATGCATATATATTTTGCTCGTATCGCAAGTATGTATTTTTAGTTTAAAGTCGTAGTTTCTTGATTTATATTTTTTTTGGTTTTTTGTGCAAAATAATTGAAATAGTGTGCCCGGCAACATATAATTTAAAAAGCAGAAAAGTTGCCCACTTTTAGGCTGCAATTGAAATTTTCTTCACATTTTACACTGTCTATATAAGTAATGTATTGGTATGTGCATGTGTCGGCTTTGGATTTATTTTATTTTTGGTGGTAGCTCCAAAAATGTGTGCGGCTAAAATGGCGAATGCTGCGCGGCGAGAGAGAGAGCGTCCGTCGCCGCTGAAGTGAAAAAAGCAACTGACGGAATGCGCAACCACCGAATGCCAACAGAAGTTAAATAAGTTTCTGTTAACTAATAAATCGGACATAAAGTTTCAAATAATCTGTAATGGGTGTACAAAATTTTAAAATAAACAAATAAATAAAAATATATTTGAAATAAAACTGAAGCAACCAAAGGTATGCAATAAAAATATTTTTTTAAATATGAACATGTTAATTAAATGTTAAAGTTATCGGTACACCGCCACAAATGGTCAACACAATAGTGCTAGCTATCGGGATTCTAAGGTGCCATCTTTACGCCATGCATTATTGTGAAACACGGGCGAAATTTTTGCGCAAATTGGATTTATTACCAAAACTCATGTAATTTGTTTATGATTGACTAAGCCTTTAACATGCGCTGTTACTACGAGGAGCTGGGCGTAGTCCGTGACTCCAATGAGGCTGACATCAAAACCGCCTATCGAAAACTGGCCTTGCGTTGGCATCCAGACAAAAATCCAGACTGCTTGGCGGAGGCAAAAGAACGCTTTCAGCTGATCCAACAGGCGTACGAGGTGCTCTCCGATGCCCAGGAACGTGCCTGGTACGATAACCATCGCGAGCAAATACTGCGCGGCAAGAACTCCGAGTACACCGAGAACTGCTTGGACGTCTTTCCATACTTCACCAGCGCCTGCTACAAGGGCTACGGCAACGATGCGCAGGGCTTCTATAGCGTTTATCGCGATGTCTTCAACAAAATTGCTGCCGAGGATATGGACTTCATGGACAGTGACGACGACGAGCGTGGCGCCCCACAATTTGGTAACGCGGACAGCAGCTACGAGGAGGTGGTGGGTCCATTCTACGCCTACTGGCTGTCTTATAGCACAAAGAAGACATACGAATGGCTCTGTCCCTACGATGTGAGGGAGATCAAGGAGCGCTTTATATTGCGCAAGGTGGACAAGGAAATGAAGAAGATTGTGCAGAATGCGCGCAAGGAGCGCAACGAAGAGGTGAGCGGATGATGCAGTTGGCAAATGTGGCACAGTTCACAACGAATTCACTTCTCTTTTGGCAGGTTCGCAACTTGGTGTCGTTTGTGCGCAAGCGGGATCGTCGAGTGCTGGCCTACAAACGCGTGCTGGAGGAGCGCGCCGAGGCCAATCGATTGAAGCAGGAGGAGAAGCGCAAGGAGCAGCTGCGCCAGCGTCAAGAACAACTGGCTGCAGTGCGTGCCAACAAGGTGGTCAACGATGGCTACGAGGAGCAGCTGCGGCAGCTGGAACAACAATATGGCAGTGAATCGGATGACTACACAGAGGAGGAGGATGAGGACGACGACGAGAATGTTGATGAAGATGCCGATGTGGACTCGGGTAGCGACAACAATTTAAATGAGGAGGAGGAGGAGGTGGAATATGTGGATGATCTGTATTGTGTGGCATGCAACAAGTCCTTTAAAAACGCGAAAGCGCGCGCCAATCACGACGAGAGCAAAAAGCATCGCGACAACGTGGAACGTTTGTGTCAGCAAATGGATGCCGAGGAGCAGGAATTCAATGAGCACAGCGAAGAGCTCAATGCGGCAGAAGAAAGCCTGGAAGACTTACAGCTCAATGGCAGCCATGAGACGGATCACAGTGACCCCGATGAGCTGGCCAGCGACGATGCCGCAGCGCAAAAGACGAGTAAACGCAATAAGAAGAATAAAAAGTCAAAGAAGGTCGCATGCAAGGCGGTCGTAGAGAGCGAGGATGATGATGATGCGGCCGTCCAGCCAGTGGATTTCACTGCAGCACCCAGCAACAGCGATGACGATGACGGCGATGATTGGAGCCAAAGCAAGAAGTCTGCCAAAAAGACGAAAAGCAAAAAAACGGCGAGCAACAACAAACAAAAAACCGAATCGGAACCCAAGGCAACAGCCGAAGCAAAGTCGGCGGCACAGTCCAAACCAGCGCCGGCGCGGGGCGGCAACGACGACGACGAGCCGCCAGCCGTGCAACACACGTGCGTCACATGCAAAATGATCTTCGACTCGAAGAACAAACTGTTTGCGCATCTGAAGAAGACCAACCATGGCGTGTACATACCCAAGGCCAAGCCGGAAGTGGAGGGCAAACCGCCCGGGAAAGCCAAGGGCAGGCGCAAGTAAAGGCACACAAATGGTGCTCCCACTCTCTCTCTCTCTCTCTCTCTGGCTGTTGTTCAGCTGCGATTGCAGCTGCCTTAAGAACTCCTAAAAGTTGCTTGTAGAAATTTTAGTTTATGTTATAATTAAATTCAAAATTATATTAAGCATAAATGTGACTTGATGTGCATTTGTGTGTACAGAGAAAGCTCTGCTAATGGACAATTTTTGTTCAAGTTACTTTTATTCTGTTTGACACATAGTTTAAAGAAGAGATTGTTCGATGGAGCGTGTTTTTCTATGGAATGCAAACGAGCTTGCTGCCGGACTCGACGCGCCGACGCACGCGTGTCCGCATATTCGAGGACTCCGCCTTCAGACTGATGCCGGCGGCGGCGAATGTTAGCAGGATGCTCAAAAGACCGCAGTAAAACGAGAAACCTGCGGAAATTGAAATAGAATATCAAAAGTCAGGGATTATAAGAGTTTGTCCAAATCTTACCTATGCTGCAGTCGGCTGGATAAAAGGGCTCCGCCTCCGGGCCGCAAAGAAGTTGAACGCGTGGCGCCCGCCAGCCCAACGGATGCAAAAACAGGGCCAGCATGACGGCTATACCTGCGAGGAGAACAAAGAGTTAGTTAGCCTGGCTCAGCTTTGAGATTGGAGGAGTCTCACCGGCCAGCACCTGGGCGCAGGCTGTCATGTTGTGTATGCTCTTGCCGAATGCCGACTGGCGGCAACAGGTGATCAGCGTTGCGATGACCGTCAGGGAGAGCAGCACCAGGCCGAACGACATGCAGAACATGGCCGCCTTCCACTCCAGCGGGTAGACGCTGCCATCTGTGGCCAGGCCATCCAAATCGAAGCGCCCGCAATGATAGCCCATCTGATGCATTTGCTTGCAGCGCGTATAGATGCCCACCGAGGGTGGGCGGTGAGTGGCATGGGGCGTGGCCGTGCTCAAATTGGCCAGGCCAGGTCCAACTAGCCATTTGGGCGTGACCAGAGCGACAGCGATCAGCATGTCGGCGACCAGGGTGCACAGAAACCAGACTAGACTCACAGTTGTGATGATAACGTAGCACATTTTATGTTTCGTTTGGTTAGTGGAGCCAAAAGTTTTCGCTTTTTCTTTTTTGGTATGAAGTCAAGAATGTTGGAAAGCCGCGTCCGCACTTGCCGGATACATAATTGTCTCTGTTGGGGGCTTTCAGCGAGCACCGAGCACACCCACCACCACCACCACAAGCACCACCAACCCCGCCACTTCCTTTCAGCTGACCAGCCCGAAATGGTATTGTTTATTTTATATGCTTTCGCCTGCTCGTTGTCTGTTTTATGCTATTCATTTACACACACACGCACGCACACACACACACACACTCACGCCAATAAAAGAGCGTACGTCAGAACGCT
Organism: Drosophila micromelanica; assembly: GCA_004143825.1. NCBI lineage: Eukaryota > Metazoa > Arthropoda > Insecta > Diptera > Drosophilidae > Drosophila > Drosophila micromelanica. The sequence goes on from SCDY01000308.1 coordinate 75,335, forward strand.
AATGAAAATAGGCAAACTTATTGTTGTAATGGAAGTTTGAACTGCAGCTGCTGTTGAGTATTGCGCTGCTTTTTTTTTTTTTTTGTTCAATTTTGCAACACTTTTAATTTTGTTGCGTCTCCCTTTTGCGCAGGCGTTGTGCACGCATTGAACGGCGGCAGTGAAAAGACTGAAAAACTGAATGAATGGCGCGCATTGAAAGCTGGCCAGATGTGTGCGCCGTTAGCGCAAGGGGGGCGAAGAGGAATGGGAGGGTGCAACAACAACAGAAGCACCAGTAGAAGAAACTGAAATCCAGAAATTCCAAACAAGCGCAGCAAATGTTCTCCCATGCTGAAAACACTGACACAAAAAAGTTTTGATACGTACAAAAGTTTTTTGTTAAATACGTGGACTACAATGCATGCAGGAAAATAAAAACTTATTAAAAATAAAATTAAATGATAGTATTGACATAATCTGTGCAAGCTTTTAAAATTGTATTTCATTTATTATGTTACAACTTCTTAACATACTAGCCCCACTTAATAAAAATTTAAACAAATTCAAAAACAAATTTTTTTTTAAACCTTGAGTTAATTAATCTAGAGTTAATGAAATGAAACAAAAATTTAAACATTGAAAATATAGCATTTTAAATATATACATTATTATTGGTGGAACCGAAATGCTTATTAACAAGCAAATTAACAATGCCAATACTTTTTTAGCTCAGTGCAAGTTTTGCTCCCTCTCTTGCCTGTCTCCCATTTAGTTTGCTTGCTCTCTGCAGTTTGCTCTCATTGTGCTTGGCATGCACACAAACACACACATGTTGCAGTTGGATCTGTTTGACCCCAACTTCCCACAGAACCCGCTCGCTTGCTCTTTCTCTCTCTTTCATTCCCCTTCTTACTGCTTGACCGGGCGATGAGTAATAAGCTCAGTCGATTTTATGTTTGTTTTGAATGCAAATGGAGTTTTGTAATAACAGAGTTCGGCCGCCCGCGCTCTGCCCCCTTGCTTATCAGTTAGCACCCCAAGCGATTGCCATGGACAACCAGTTGCATCATCCGCCATGTGTGTACTTACCGTAATTGTAGCCGCTGATTCGTGACTGAACCAAATTGATTATGCACACACTGAAAACACTTTCACTCTCACTTGCAATACTTACCTACTCTTAATCGCAATCATTGGCAATTCAGTCAAAGATGTTATCACTGCTGCTGATGCCGCTGCTGCTGCTGGTCCCTGCCTATGGCTACTATCACGAGTACCGCTACTGGGAGCTAAACGATCCGCCCCCCATTTGCTCCGAGTACGAGATGCTGATTGTGAACACGCGCCAGTGTGTGCGCCGTTGCAATATTGTGTGTCAAGACGGTGTCTGCTTCGAGGACGGGCCGTGTCCTTGTGCCGATCAGTACCAAAGCACCAGCGATGGGGTGGCCTGCGCCGCCGAATGCTTGCCGGGCTGCCAGCAGGCGGGCGGCTATTGCGCCGGTCCTGAGCTGTGCATCTGCCGCAAGAGCAAACACTACTCCTACGAACCAGTTGCGAGACGCTGCCGACGCCGTGGCCCAAGACTGCTTGACCTGTGCGGCGGGTGAGTAATGAAAATACAGTGAAACAGTGTGTGCACAGCACAGCTCGTCAATTGCAATTCTTCGATAATTGCAAATTATTATTAATTATATTGTTATTTTTACATTTGCTCATTTAATTACTATGCGGCAGGCGCTGCACTCACGGCCGCTGCTCCTCCGATGGTCGCTGCATTTGTGCACAGGGTTACGAAACGAGAACCTCACTCCTGCACGGCGCCCAGTGTGTGCCCACCTGTGATCAGTAAGTATTAATAACAGAAAATGGCTTTACAGAATTCTAATCTGTGGCATCTCCTGCAGCGATTGTGGGCGTAAAGCATATTGCTTTGCGCCCAACATGTGCGCCTGCCGGAACAAGCATTATCACTACGCCTGGAATGGTAAATGCATCAAGAACTACTGACCTTAATTTAAAACAGGGCTGTTTTAGGCCCTTGTATAAACGAATTTTAATTTCAAAAGCATTTTAGCATTACAAAAAAAATATAATAGAAAACATTTGAAAAGCAGCATCAAGCCTACATTTTCTCAGTTCTAGATGTTGATTTTAGATAAAGCTCTTTCCAAACGCATATGCCTCACATTTACTTTACAGCGCATTAACAGCAAGAGAATGAGCGATAAATTGAGAGCGAGCACGTTTTGCGGTGCTTGGAGGCTGTGTAATAAAAAAAATTTAAAGCATATCTGTTGTTGTTTATAAATGTATGTGTGTATTGTGTTTACTATTGAGAAGGCGTGTTGCCAATATTATAACTGAATGAGAGTTTTTAAACAGTTGGTTTTAGTTAATCCAGCCAGGGAAGAGCAGTTTCCGTTGCTCCGCAAATTCAATTGACGTGCGTACGTGTTCTGCAGTGGCGGCGCTTTAAAATGAACGTTGTTCGGTTTTCAAAAGGGATTTGAGCCAGCCCCCTACGCCATGACAACCAGTTTAAGGCGTTCAACACACCCCCTTTACTTAAACAAAAGAAAAGAACACATGATAAGCTTAAGATTTACATAAACACACACGCACGCTATACATGTACGCTATGTATGTACATACAACATAAATATAAATATGCGCTGATATGTGTCTTAAGTTGGCGTAGGGTATTTGAATTTCAATAATCTGTCTAGCTAATGTTAGATAAAGAAAGAGCAGCGTTGGCAGCGGTAATGACAAGCGCGTGTGGCGTGTTTTTGTATTTATTCTTGTTGGGGCAGGGGCCGGCGTCTCGCCTTTTTGTTGTTGTTGTAGACGTCACCAACAGCACTGACAAAGGCAGCGGCAGCGGCAGCAGCGCTCGTTCTCCAATGTTTTTGACTCTGCTGGTAACCAGAAGCGACGTTCGCGTTCAGTTGGAGTTTTGCTTTCCACTGAGACGGTACGATTTCCTGCTAAGTGATTTTTTGAGCACTTTCTCTGAATTGTCGTAACCCAGTGCTAAATAAAAAAAAAGTCGTTTGCAATTTTAAGTTAATTAAGTGCATTTTAAGGAAAAAATGGGCCAAGTTAAGGTAAGCTTAAAATGCGAGAGCAGTAGAAACAACATATTATATTCATGTTAAAATGAATGTAAAATTTTTAATGCACGTGTGTGTGTGTGTGCACATGTAAGGTAACTGTTATCCTTTGACAAGTTGGCAGTTCTATTTTAGTACATTAGTTGAGCGCGGGAAAATGTATAACTGCACATTTAAATTTAGTGGCAACGGCTGATTGTTTGCCTGTGGGGGTGTGTCTGTCTGCGCGGCCTCCAAAGTTATGTAAGAATATAAAAAAAAAAAAAAAATAAAAGTGGAAGATAGACACATTGACATTTAAATGCAACAGTTTATTAAAAATGCGGTTCGTTTAAGCGCTTATAGCGTGTCAATCTCTATTTGTTATGTCGTTTAGAAAGATTTAAACACACGTTTCTACTTGCCTACAGCATATACACATACATACAAACATGTATTTTATATCGTATATGTATGTACATATAATCTTGAAGAAGGCGTAGCTGCTGCGTAGTTCGCAAGGCACGCACGTCAGCCAAACGGGTTGAACAATGAGAAACTGTAAATATGTGTATTAGTATATGTGTTAACAAAAACAATCAACTAAAGAACCGTTTGTATGCAGTAAACCGGTTAATGCATTACCCCTGTTTTTCATCTCGGTTTGGCAACAAAGATGTTATGTAAATATGTATGTATGTGTAGCTGGTTCGTTTATAGAGGAGGGTTTTGGGGGGGGACGTCGCCTTATCAGGCAAGTTAACTCTCAGGGGGCTGCCCGTGTGAACTAAATTCTTAAAGAATAATTTCTGATAAGTCAATTTATTTTTGATTAAATATATGTTTGCACCTAAACTTGCACACATGCGTTCATATATACATATATATTATAAAAGCAAATTTTATGTATTATTTATCAACACAGAAAGCTTCGTCTGCGCTGAGCAAATTGTTTGTGTACGGCGCCCTGAAATACGGCCAGCCGAGCAATTCGATTTTGGCCAATACCGGCAATGGCTATGCCAAGTTCTGGTGCCGTGCGACAACCACAGAGAAGCTGCCCCTGGTTATTGCCACACGCTATAACATTCCATTTTTGCTCAACAAGCCTGGCATTGGATATTATGTAACCGGCGAGATCTACGAGGTAAGTGCTGATACTGATAATATATTTACAGGGTAACTAATTGTGTGGCTTCTTGAATAATATATGCAACAGGTGGACGATCGCATGCTCAACTCACTGGATAATCTGGAGGATTGCCAGGATATTTACACGCGTGAGCAGCACGACATGAACATTGGCGTGGGCGAGGGGTAAATTTAATAAACACACATCGATTATGTAATTTTTTTTATACCATGTTTCGCTTTTTGTGTTTGCAGCACCGTTCCCTGCTGGGTCTATTTGCTGCAAAAGTATCCGGAGAAGCTGCTATCGCTGCCCTATCTGTCCGGCTATGAGAACAGCACGACCCATCCCTATATCATGCGCCATCGTCGCACGCACAAGCATCCGGCACAGGATGATCTCAGCTACACAGCTCAGAACTAATGTCTTCGAAGGGGGCGTGGTCAATTATTTAATATATAACTACCGGTAGTTGCATTTGTAGAAAGTATATACATACATTTATACATACATACATATATTAATAATGTATACAGACTTAAAACCCTTTGATATGTACACGCTTGTCGGTGCAAGTGTCCAAATTGTTTATTGATACATATGTTTTATATGTATACTTTAGTTTATAGCGAACGTAGTTTGTAATTTTATAAGTTTCGAAGCAATAAAAGCAGTGCGAGTAAACATTTTTGATAGCAATAAAATCAGAAAAGAAATGATTTATACACTGGTGATAACAGGTGTTATTTGTGTATTATATAAATAGACAAATATTTGGGTTCATTTTTCCAGCTGCACACTTGTGCTGTCAAGTGTGGAGCAGCACTGTTAACTTAACATATGTCTGTTAACAGTGCTGTGTCGCCTTGCCCAGTGAATGGCATGTTGATAAGGCCAGCTACAGCAAACTGTAAATTTTAATGAGCTTATCTATGACTGGAACCGCAATTAAAAACTTACCTTAACCGTCAACATGTCGCTTAAAAGGGTCTTTGTCTATGGCACTTTAAAGAGTGGTGAACCGAATCATTATTGGCTAACCCGCAAAGAAAATGGTTTCGCCCGTTTTCTGGCCAAGGGCACAACGCTGACCAAATTTCCACTTGTGATCGGCACACGATACAATATACCTTTTCTGCTGGCCCGGCCAGGTGTGGGCCACCAAGTACAGGGCGAGGTCTACGAAATGGATGATGCGATGTTCGCCAACCTGGACGTGCTGGAGGATTATCCCCAATACTATGATCGCGAGCAGCAGAAGATTTTAACTGATAAAAACGAGTAAGTCGAAAGATCATGGAACTTGCTCTATATGGGTATATTACTTCAGTTTATATCTAGGCAGCTGGAGTGTTGGTTGTATCTGATACGCAACTATCCGGATAAGATGCTGGCCAAGAGCTTCCTCAGCTCGTATCACAACAGCGCCGAGCAGCCGTACTGTGAGAAGTCGGTGCGAGATCCCAAAATAGCGGCCAAAGATGATTTGTCCTATTGAATTCATTGCAGTTATATCGAGAGCCAAGCTCCAGATCTCTACACAGATGACTGATCCCGGGACAGAATTACATGTATAAAACGACGACACATTTTTAAACGGATTTCAACGCATGGCTATTATTCAATACTCTATTACATTGATTCCATAATTTAAAAATGCAAACGAAATGAACAATCTTCTTGATAAAGTTAGTTCGCAAAAGCCGAGCAAAAAGAGTTTGCATAAAAAGTGAAAGAACCCATAATAAAAGTTAGCTGAATGTCGCCTCCAGGCTGGCGCGCACACGCTTCAAGCTGGGCCGTCCCGGAGCAGTGGCAACTGTAGTTGTACGTAAGATGAAAACGGTAATCATTATTTTTGTTGTTGTTGTTTAGCTTGTTTGTTCGGCGTCATCGGTGGCAGCAACTGGTCGTGGGCGTGGCCTAGCTGTCGGCCTCATCATCAAGCGATTGGAATCGATTGGTGGCCACCGTGGGCGCAGCGGCTGTCTCCTGCACACGCTGGAAGCGACCGCCATGACGGACTTCTTCGAAGGCGGGTTCGTTTTTCTTCTTGCGCTGTTCCTCCGGACGCGCTGCATTCAGCGTTGGGAAGAACTCGGTGTTGGTGATATCTGGCGCCGCCCGACGCGCACGCAGACCACCGCCGCTGGGACCGCTGCCCATGCCGCTGCTGGCTTGCTGCAATGAACCAGCAACAAATGGGCACAAAGTCCAATGATAAATGTCAGACCACTATTATAATACTAAAATTTGATATTCGATCTACTCACGCTATAACGTAACGCGGGTGAAATGTATACATTCGATGATGACTTCTCCGTCTCCACCGGCACCGGTATCTGAGTCACCTCCTCGGCGGGTATTAGCTTTTTCCAGGGACCATGCCCGCTGCGCTTGCTGTTGGGATCGGCAATCGCATAGCCATCGCTGTCCTCATCATCCTCGTCGTAGACGTCTTCGGATTGATGTTGTTGATTTTGCTGCTGCTGCTGCTGTTGCTGCTTCTCGCTGATGGTCAGCTGGCCAATTTTGAGGCCGCTATAATCCTTGCGCTGCTCCTGCTCAAACTCTTTCCACTCCTCTTCCACGGGCTGTGCAAAATGTTCAAAAACAGTTAGAGAAAAATGCGCCCAGAAAGAAAAAACCTCACTGCTGGCAACTCTCACCTCGACAACAGGCTCCGGCACTTTAATGTTCGTCTCGTTTTCGCCGCCTTCTGCCACGCCGCCAGCCAATGCTGTTGAGACATCAGGTTTTTTTGGTTTGACAGCGTTCGCCGCCACCTCACGCTTCGTGCATTCTTCTAGGTTCTTCACTAACTCGTCGGCTGTCACAAATTTGCTCTTGGTTTTCGACTTCTTTTTGTCCTTTTTCGCAAAAAAATCATCCAGTTCGGCCATGCTTGCAATAATTTTCGCAATTCCCTATTCCAAATTATAATGAAATCCAATCGCACTTGCGTGAGGTGGGATGTAAATATATATCGCTATCGATAGCGTCTATCGATGTGTGAGCCACACGTGGTCAAAGTTTACTAGACATACGTTTCACCCCTTTGTTCATGAAAACAATGCATTTAATTGTCAACGTGTTCAGCTTGTTACTTACAGCTCATTAATTTATTGCGCTTTGCATTGCGTGGACCTTAAATGCTAATGCAAATGTGTAACGATGATTTCCGATAGTCCGAAACGTTAGTTTTACTTTTGCATCTTTGAGCTGAAATAAACGTAATATCGATTTATTCCAAAAATATGTAAATAGTTTTGAAAAAATTATAATATTTGTTTCTGACAAGTGATATTGATGTATCGATATGAAAGTTGAAGAAATTCGCACAAGGTGGCAGCACTGGCAATTCAAATACCAATCGCGGTTATCGACGGTTAGCCACATGGCGGTTTAAATAAAACAGTTTCATTCGCTCACTTTGCGTGTAGCAAAGACTTGTTATTTGCATAATTTGTGCATAATTTTCAGCTTTTGCAGGGATTTTTTTTGCCCGTTATTCGTTTAGCTGGCATAATTCGCAATATTAAGCAATAAATGTATTTATAATATGCATGAGAAATTAATAATTGCATAATGAAGCTAAAATAAAGGCAAAAGAAATAGAAACAAATGGCAAATGCCGATTCGCCAAAGTTGTGCAATAACTGTTGGATATTGGATTTGCAAATTTTTAAATCGGCCATCTTTTAATTATCCACACACATTAAAGTGTATGCTTTAACTATGCACATAAAAATATCTTATTTATTTAGCGCCTAAACATTAAATGTTTGCAAATTGCTGCGCACAAATATGTTTGTGAACCATTTAAATGGTGTAAAAAGAAAAACGATCGTAAAAAAGGGGCTATAAGAAAACATCCTTTTAAACGCAGGCGTGTCCGAAGTTCCGTTGAATTTGTCAAGCAAATACATAATAGATATTTATTACTGCAGCAAGTTTTGGGGTGCAGGTGCCACAGCTTGCCACATCCACAGCGAATCCGGCCAAGCCAAAGCCAGTTAATAAATAAAGGCAGTTGCGTTGTTAGCCGCATTGCAAGCCAAAGTCGTTTTATTCATATTGACAAGCGCTCGCCAAGACGCGTCTCAGTCGCCATTTGAACGCCGCACAGCGCACAACGCTGCTTTTCAGCTGTCAGCTATTTTTCGGCTTCTAGCTCCGATCGTTAAATCTCTCGTGCTCGTGGCAAATAATTTTTGGATAGTGTGTTCACATATACTATACATTTTGATATATATAACGTTGACGGCGTGCATGTGACGTGTTTAGAGTTTTGGAATAAAGCGAGCACTCAATTACACATTAATTAAAACAAACACTGCAAAAGGTAATTAAAACAGATTGAAATGCGCGCAATTGCAATGCCTGACACCTTGTTTATAAATAATGGCTGTAGGCCAAAAAAAAATTAATTGTAGGTGGTCCGGCTAAGCTTAAGACATGGTTCATTTTAACGGATTTTGCTTTAAATTTAACCAAAATATTTCATTAAAAAATTTAGGTCCTAAATTAAAAAAAGTGGTGTAAAAATTTAAAAAATTTAAATGTACAAAATTATTTATTGCAAATATTCCATTTGATGGATTATGCTGAGTTTACACTAAAGGTAAAACTCAAATTCGGTTTAAGTCCAATTTTTGTTTTTAGCCTTGTTACAAATACAACTATTTGCACGACTTGTCGTCAAAGGCTGCATTTTAATTACAACTATGACCTTTTGGCAAATATTGTGTAGTTTATTTTTACTGTCTAGCATGCGCGTAATTAGCAAAAAAAAAAAGAAGAAAAGATAAACAGAAAAAACACTTGAAGCAATTTGAAACATTTTGGGCACTATTAGCCGCCCAGCGGAGCGTTTAATTGGAAACAACTAGCTATTATTAATTATTTCGAAAATACGCTAATCGGTGAACGTTTACATTTTGCCTCATCGGAGCTAAGACGTTTGGGTCACGGGTCCGTGTCAGGGTCGTGTCAAGGGTCAGCTGATCATTTATCTGGCTTACACACTTTTTGAAGATTCAACATTTACGCACCTTGAATTAATTAACTGTGATTTGGAATCTTGTTTGAATATGCCCTTAGCGTCTGGAAATTATCATATTTAGGTCGTTATTCTTTAAAATACAGGTTAATAAACGGAAACGGAACTTTGCCGGAGTTTAGTTCTTGTATTGGCTTTTAAAGTTAAAGCTGTGGAAAAGTTTTTAAGAAATATATGTAAATTTTTGCATAAGATGCTGTTAAATGTAAAATATACAAGTTAAACAAAAAAATTAAATTTTTTTGCATAATTAAAACAAGTTTTAAAACCAAGAATTTGCTTTAAACTTTTAATTTAACTCAAGTAGCTATTTAAAATAATTAAAAATTGTGTAAAATTTGAAACTTCAACGGAAGTTAAAACACGATTTCATTATTGTTTATGCTTATAAAGCTTTGTTAATTTCAGGTTATTTAGTGCGAACAAGTGCGATTAAAAATTATTTAATTATCATTGGATCAATTTATAACTGTGTGGGTAATAAGTGATATATAATTTATTTATTGTTTTTATAATTGTTACGTTACGAGCACTTATATAATATATATATCATTAAGTAACTACATGAAATCAATCACATTTTATCAGGGTATTTTCTGTTCGGTTTTTTTTTTAAATCCGTTTTGACTTCGTTTCTGTTATATTTGTATTTTTGGTGATCCATTTTAATTAATTCGCCGTATCTGCAATTTTATTGTATTCGTTTCTCGGTGCTTGTGTGTCAATGGCAAACGCTACAACCCTATTTGAATATTGGAGGTTATTGGTTATTATTTATTAATTTATTTTTACGTGATGGTAAATCTCATAAAGTGCCTTAAGACCGCCTAAAGGGATGCTCACATACACGTTGAGTGGCGACTGTTAAATTTTTATTGTGGTTTCGTGTTTGATTTCATGTTTGTTTGTCTCTATTTTTTCTTTTTTTTTTCTTAACGATTTTAAAATTTTTGGCAAGATGTTGCTATAGATAGTATATATAGTACAGCTTAAAAGTCGAGTCGATGATCAGTTTAATGAGGTTAAATCCATTTAAACGTTGTGTTTTGATCTGTACTTTGTGTTAATTTTTTTTGCGTTCAAAGAAAATTCTAATTGCAATAATTGCCATTGATTATTTTCTAGACGTAGTATTATTATGTCCTATACTATATTATCGTAGTAAAATGTAAACAACACTTTTTCCTTTTTTTTGTTTGTTAGTATATTCGCATTTGAAATGCTTAAGAAATATTATAAGTAACTAATCAAACCGGTTTTGAAGCGAACATTTAAGTTGTCACTTTTTTTTTAATAAAGCCAGTTGTCCATACTTTGCTGAACTGTGTCATCTAAGTGGAGAAGCGGACAACAACAAAAAAAAAAAAAAAATAAAAAATAAAATAAAAGCCACTCTGATAGCTCATAAATGCTTCACTATGTAAATTTGATTTAAAACATTTGCATCGCGATGATTTATTTAAACAATTTAATACCCTTTAAAATTTCTGATACGCCTGTAAAGTATTTAATATACTTAAAACTTTAAAAATATTGTTTATTTTTTTAGTTACCTTTACTTATATTTGTTTTTCTCTATTCAATAACGTTATCCATAATCATTTCCAATTGTGTCAAGAATATGGTTTTGTTTTTTGTTTTCTTGAAAACAAAGCATTGCAAAATTTTAGATTTTATGAAGGCCTCAACGAAACTGGCTCTTGTAAATTATGACCTAAACGATGCTAATAATGTTTGCATATATAAGTGGCATGCTATGGTTGTCAAGTTTGAAAATACTTGAACGTGAAGCTCTTAAAATATTATATTGCATGCCACAGTGCGCAAGTTCGTTGCCTAAGTCTTTCGTTTGCAGTTCAAAAAAAATTCAGTTTCATTTTTTTTTGGGTTTCAATTTCAGTTTTGCCGCGGCTTGTTTGGCATTTTCCATAGACCAGTCTGTGCTTGTGTGTGTATGTGTGTGTTTGTGTGTGCTATGCTTATGATTTTTGTTTTCAGCTTTAAACTGACTTCGCAGATTTGACGCTGTCTTGTGTGTATTTTTTTCTTGTTTTTTTGGACACAAATGAATTGGAGCTGTCTTTGGGCTTGCATAAGCTGCACGCAAGTTTTTTTTTCTGTGTGTTTGTTTTGTTTGTTATTTTTATATTGTTGCTGTTTATTGCAGTTGTTGTTGTTGTTGTTCGTATAGACAAAGTGATGCATTCAGCGGAAGAGTTTATATTGGCAATAAATATGGAAATGAGGCAATTGCCTCAGATGCAAACTAATAAAAAAATTAAGAGACATGCGTGAAATGTGCATTCATTGATAGCTTCACTCAGACTGCAGTTTAATTATCCATATTTACAGTAGTTGTATTTCTAGTTCAAGGTACATACCTGTATATATCTGTAGTTATATATTTGTTACAATTTGTTGTATTGCCTTATCACGCTGCCATTGCCTTGTCATGCCTTCATGGCCATTTTCTTAGATACTTTCCTTAACCGCTCCATCTGGTAAAAGATATTATATGGCATATTATATTATATGTCGAACATTTATGGTAAATAGGTCTTAGTGACAAAAGTGAGAAGTCGACAAACCCGTTCATCGATTTGATGTAACCTGCCGAGCAGACTCCCTGTTTATAAATAAAAATTACTGTTCACGAACTGAAAAAAGTATATAAGGGGTATATGCAATTCCCGTCTGATCGTCTGCCGCTTTTGAAGCTAGAGTCTTAAAACTTGAAATCTATATTCAGATTTTTGGGTCACATCCACTGGCACATGGCAAACCACATAAAAAACATTTGGATAAAATTGTTGGAAGCGTGACAAATTTGGAAAATCTAAAATTTTTAATTCAATTTTGGAGCTGCCAAATTTGGCAGACATTTTTTAAGCTGATAAATATCGCCCACAATCATATATTTTTCCACTTTTGAAGCTGTTATTATGCTGCGAACGAGTATTGCGCAGTCGACTACACCCGACTGTAACGTTTATATTTGTTCATATTTATGTTTATCATTTAAAGGAAATAAAGAGAGAAAGAGAGAGAGGGAGAGAGAGAGAGAGAGAGAGATAAAGGGAAGAAGGAGCTGATAGTTTGTAAAAAAAGCTTTCTCGGGCTGTCTTCATGCTCTGCTAATTTTTAAATATTTTTGTAATTCTTCAAATTCTATATAATTAAAATTCACCACAAATTCAAATTGAAATTGGTTCAATTGAAATTGTTAACTGAATTGAATTTCACAATGCATAACGATTTAAAATTTAAGCAAATATTTATGCAACCTTTTAAGCGCAAATGCTTGGCTCAAGTGAATGAAGCAAATCCACTCGAAATACCCACTTTTTACAGGGCAGGTTAAAACACAACCAAAACGGGGCTCAGATCTGGAGCCGGTTAGAAATGTCAGGCTGCGAGTGCGGCCAAAAGCCAAGGCACTTTTACATACACTTACAGAAGTGGGCACGATTTTGGCTTGGCTTCGCTTGGCCACGATGTGTGCACATGGGCAAGATTTGGCCAAGTGTAACGTGGCCAGCAGTAAGCGAATAGGCCCAAACCAAACCAAACGGCAGCTCCAATCTCCGATTTGGCAATTTTGTAGGCGATTGCAGACGGCTATCAAAACGGTGCAAGCGTGGCTGGTGGCATGCCGCATGCTGCGTATTATGTTGTTGTTGTTGTTGTTGTTATTGTTGCTGTGGCAGCTTGCAAAACTCTTTCATAAAGCACAAAAATAACAAACAGCAGACACGTTCGACGAGCTGGTGGTCTGGCCTGGCCTGGCCTGGTCTCCTGGCACGCTCGTATTATTGCAAGAAGTTGCTGCAGTTGTTGCTGCTGCTGCAGTTGTTGTTGCTACCATTGTATTACTATTAAATCAATCAGCCAGCCGTCCAGACATTCGCCCAGCTGCATTGCATAATCGTCAGCCAAACCGAATGCAAAGAAATGCGAAATCGACGCCGGCGCAATAAAAAAAAAAAATAACGCAAAAACAAACAAACTCCAATCCATTAGAGAGATATAAAACCCGTTTTCAGTTCGTCGCTTCAGAATTAGCCCAGTTTTGCGGCTTGCGACACTTGTTACCCGCTTGCCCGATATGTGGCCAATCAACATTTGGTCATAACGAAGCTAACCTCTTTTGTTTTTGTTTTTGTTTGTTGCAGCTTCAAAATGATTGATCTGTCGCCCGTTCAGGAGTACTATAAGGACAAGACCGTGTTCATAACCGGCGCATCCGGTTTCATGGGCAAGGTGCTGCTGGAGAAGCTGCTCTATTCGTGCCACTCCCTCAAGGAGGTGATCATCATTTGCCGGCCCAAACGCGGCAAGACGCCCGAGACGCGTCTCGAGGAGATGTTCAAGCTGCCCATTTTTCAACGCATCAAGGACGAACGACCCGAGATGCTGAAGAAGGTGACCATCTATCAGGGCGATGTGACCTATGATTGTAAGTGACCCTTGAATCTCCTGCAATTCCCCACTAATCCTATCCTTTTCTGCATTCCTTTTTAGTGCTCGGCTTAAGCGGCGATAATCTGAAGCATGTGGTGGAGAATACGAACATTGTGTTCCACATGGCGGCCACTCTGAAGCTGGAGGGCAATCTGCGCGATGCCATCGATATGAACCTGCTGGGCACCCAGCGCGCCCTCAACGTGGCCAAGGACATGAAACAGCTGGAGGCCTTTGTGCATCTGTCGACGGCATTTTGTAACTGCGATCAGGAAGTCATGTACGAGAAGGTCTACGAGTTTCCGCACAAGCCCGAGGATCTGATGCGTCTGGCCGAATGGATGGATGTGAAAACGCTGGACGCGATTACGCCCGATCTGCTGAAGCCCCATCCCAATACGTATACGTATTCGAAGCGTCTGGCCGAGCTGCTGGTGCGCGATCATTACGAAACGATGCCGGTGATCATAGCGCGTCCCAGTATTGGTAAGTGTTTAGGCCAAGCCCCTGCTTGCTAGCCATCCCACATAGATATTTATATATATATCTATAAATATATGCAATATAACTGTGGCGCTTACAGCTGGGGAGGCCCGTTGCCTTAAGGCTTGTTGTCTCTGTTGCTTGGTTGCTTGTTTCCTTAATTATTTTCTGTAATTTACCATATTTTATGTTTTTTTCCATCTCCCAAATATATATATATGTTTTTTTTGTTGCTTCTCGCCTCCACGCTTGGCCAAAACCAAAAAAGAAACAACTTTATGCTATGCAATTAATTTGTTAAAGCTTTTCCTTTTAACCAGCTGCAGCAATCATTTTTCTAGCCACAGATTTAACGACTACAGTTAGTTGCGTCTGAAATTTATGTTTTTTTTTTATTTATTTGCTATCAAAGTTTGAAAACCTGCTGTAACGAACATTTTTCAATTAGATTTGACAGGCAAATATATAATTTTGCAAGCTATAATCTGCCTGATTCCGTAGGCGACCTTTCTATTGACCCCAAATGCAATTTCCTAATGACTTCAAATTCGTGGTTTTAGCAAAAATAAAACAAAAATTAAAAATTTATAAAGTCTAATTTGAGGTCGTTGTTAATTAATTCCGATCAATAGAAATTTTGAAAACACTGAAAACGTTGTCTGCTCATTTTATCCGATTGTGGTATATAATATATGCAGGTTATATTATATATGCAAATTTTTATGACAAATTTTAAAGCAAAAAGTTTTTTACAATTTCTCAATTATCAACTATAGGAACCTTTGGCAGCTTTGAGATATATTAGTCCAATTTGGCCAATTCTAGATTTTAAATGTGTCTGCATTAAAAAGTCTTTCATAACAATAACTCTTACTTTTAGGTTGCATATTTTATTTTTTATTTTGTCAGAAATTGACGAACACTTTTTTTTTGGAAAATTACAAATGCAACCCTAAATAAACACTAATAAACAAATTTTGTTGGTGTGAATTACACAGTTGTGTTAACAACTTGTTGTTTTAACAATGCTTATATCAAGAGAGTAGCAGTAAATTTTTGAGCATTTCATATTAAACTCTTTTTTGTCACTACTCCCTTATAAGCCTTCCACAATAGAAGGCAGCAAAAAAGTGAAAGGTGCCAAAAAATAAAACGTAGAAAATTTGCCTATGATAATATAGCTTAGAATTTGTATAAAAAGCTAAAATTTATAATTACCTGTGTAAATTCAGATAAGTTGCGTTAGGAATACAAAATTTATAGATTCTGAATATTTTGCAATGCACAACTCATTGGAATCCAGTTCAATGCAAAATCCCACACTGCGAAGGCAAACACAACATGCCAAATTTGTGTGTTGACCAGTGTAGGTCAATGGGCTTGTGGGTCGAACCGCTTTGCAAGACAATCCGGCTGTATAAATATTGATAAATTGATGACTTTGTCAGCGGCGTAAGGTGCGCAAAGTTCACATCTTTTAGCGGGGCGCCTTTAATGGGATTGGTAAATGGTCGGGTCTCGGACCAGTGCCGCAATATTGCCTAATTGACAGCCACACTTCAATATTGTTGTGGGTGTGGCTCAAGCTTGAATTGAGCCGCCTGCTAATTGACATTTTTTCTAATGCTTTTATCTGCCTTTAGTTGTTTTGTGCGCTTCTTGAAATTGTGTATCTGTGGCACGTATATTTGTGTGTGTGTATTATAGTTATAATCCTTTTACGCGCTTTTGTTGAAACCGCCTGCTAAATAAACATATGAATTAGACTCTAACAAAACAAACAGAACAGCAAACAACAAGAAACTGCTTGCAAAGAGTGTGCAAAAGTGTGTTAAGTACCAACTTTCACACACTGGTAGCATGTAATCGTATGTTTGCTTATGCTTATGCTATTGTCTGGCATACATATTCGATACAACGCATGTTTAATCGATATTAGACAATAACATTACTGTAATCGAAAACGTCTTTGAATATTTGACGTGATGTCAATGTGTACCAAAAACCGGCCAATACAAACAACAATAAACAACGGCAACTAGCTATTAAATCATAGGCAGCGGCGCTTAAATCAAATACCCGTACAAAGATCTCTGCCTACTACTTTACAAAACATGTACACACGCACATACAAAAAGCGAGAAATCTTCGTCATTGACCAAAAAGTTCAATGAGCATGAAATTGAAG
The DNA here is from genome assembly GCA_004143825.1 of Drosophila micromelanica. NCBI lineage: Eukaryota > Metazoa > Arthropoda > Insecta > Diptera > Drosophilidae > Drosophila > Drosophila micromelanica. Next base: position 91,738 of record SCDY01000308.1, read on the forward strand.
ACTCGCAGTTGGAATTTGAAACTGTAGCTTACAAAAAAAAAGAAGAACGCTAGACAATGCCATGCCCAATAATTATGCGCCTCATATTTTTATTTTTGTTGCTACAAACCATGCTAAGCACCTGCAATAAACGAGTTGCAAAGCTTACCCGCCAAATATCCTCTGCCTTACGTCCAACGGAAATTAAAACACGCCCAAAAACACCTACGCTCACGACCACGCCTACACGAACTCCTCCGCCTACGCCTAATTTCCCCTGCTGCTGGTCCTACTGCTGCTGCTGCTCCGCTTAGAGATCTGGATGTGCTCTAAGAGATCCGGAATTGACTCTCCTGCAGTTTCGCCGTCGGCGTATGAGCCCGTGCCCGGCTGGGTGGATAACCTGAATGGACCGACTGGTCTAATGGTGGGCGCCGGCAAGGGCGTCATCAGATCCATGCTCATCGATACGCGCCACAAATCCGAGGTCATACCGGTGGATTATGCCATCAATGGCCTGTGCGTGATACCCTATCAGTTTACAAGATCGGAGCAGAGGCCAGTGGATGTGCCCGTTTATAACATCACCTGCGCCGATCATCGCAAGATGCAGTGGGGCGAGGTGATCGAGATGAGCAAAAAGATTGGCTATCAGTATCCGATGGAGGCGGGTCTCTGGTATCCGGATGGCTGCATAACCACCAATAGATTCCATCACAATATTAATGTGATACTCTTCCATTGGCTGCCCGCCTATGTCATCGATTTTATGCTCTTCATATTGGGCCAGAAGCGTTTGTAAGTTTTTTAAATTTGTTGGTTGCGCCTCTGCATAGACTACAGTTATTTGTGTGCTCCCTCCACTTCCGCCTCCCCTTCTCCGCCCGCACCCTATAACTGCTTAGTATGATACGTGTACAGAATCGCATTTCCGTCGGATTGGAAGTGCTCCAGTTCTTCACCATGCGCGCCTGGTACTTCAAGTCCGATGCCTACGCCTCGCTCTGGGATATGCTAACGGAAGCGGATAGGAAAAAGTAAGGGAACGTTCGAATATATGTATATATAGAATGCTGATCGTACCACATAAACAGCTTTAACATGGACATGGATCCCGTGGAGACCATACCCATGTACATTGAGTCCTGTGTGCAAGGCGGTCGTCAGTATCTGATGAAGGAATCACCCGAGTCGCTGCCACGTGCGCGTCGCCAGCTCATGATGTAAACCCCAAACATAACAAACCCAAATTGAAATGGTTATCCAAATAATTGCCATTTTGTTACCCCCTATTTTATAGGATGTATCTGTTGGATCGGGCGTGCAAGACGATCATCGTTGGTTTCCTTGGTTACTGGACGTTTGGCTTCGTCTCGCGCCTTATAGGCGCTTGAATTGAGAAAGAGAATAGAGAAAGAGAGATAGTGGGAGAATATAGCCAAAACATATGCGCGCTTTATCAATATTGCTTAGGTTCGCTTTTCCAGGGGTACAAAATATGTTTTTAATTTTTTTGCTTTTATCTTTAAGTTAAGTGCTCTGTCAAATGTAATAAAAAACGGTTCGAAAACATTTATGTGTACGTGTTCGAGTGTTGAGTATTGCACCAGTGCTAAAAGAACTACGACAAAAGCCAAAAACAAATGCACTTCTAATACAATACACACACACAACACACACCCACACAACACACATAAACAGCAAACAAAACACACGCAACACCAAAATTTAAAACTATCAAATTTGATATTAATTCGACTAAACAATGAATACAATTTAAGACACTCACAATTCACATGCACTCACAATTCACATGCACTCACAACTCAAACACTCAGACACTCACACCCACATACTCACAAAATTGGCCTTCGGTTATCATCCAGCTAATAGAACAATCAACAATCATCACGGGCTTTTTTGGTATGTAATGCCAATAATTACAATTTCTCTTTGCTGAATACTAAAATACCCCATTTTATACCCTAACAGTGTCGCCAGCGGCGTATGAGCCATTGCCCGGCTGGGTGGATAATCTGAATGGACCCACTGGCCTTATGATTGGCTGCGGCAAGGGTGTCATACGTTCGGTGCTGGTCAATCAGGAGAACAAGGCTGAGGTTATACCTGTGGATTATGCAATCAATGGTCTCATCGTTATACCGTACGAATTTAATAAGCAAGCCAAGCGACCCGTCGATGTGCCCGTCTACAATATCACAAATGCGGATCATAAAAAGATGCCCATGGGCACCGTTGTCGAGATGAGCAAACGCATCAACAAGAAGGTGCCCTTCAATGCGGGCCTATGGTATCCGGATCCTTGTGTCACTACCAATGAGCTCTATCATAAATTTAATGTGGCCATGTTCCATTGGCTGCCTGCGTATCTATTGGATTTCCTAATGCTTATCCTGGGACAGAAGCGTTTGTGAGTGTAGCCTGTTAGCGAAGTTAAAAGAAATTATTTATAAATTTATAATCCGACTTTTGTTTCTTATGCAGCATGCTGCGTGTGCAGGAGAAGATTTCCACTGGTCTGGGCGTTTTACAGTTCTTTACACTTAATGCTTGGACATTTAGATCTGAGAATTATGCTTCTCTCTGGAATAATCTCGGGGAACAGGATAAGAGCATGTGAGAGCCTATATAACTAACGTTTTATGAAATCTACTGAACTCTTATGTAATATTTTTAGCTTCAATATGAACATGGATGTCAAGGAAACGGACGAAGAATATATGACAGTGTGTGCGCGTGGTGCACGCAAGTTTATATTGAAGGAAAAGGACGAGGACTTGGCCAAGGCGCGGCTGCACATGCGCATGTAAGCTGAAATAAAAGTTAAGTTAATTTATCATATTCATTTTGTCCCCTTTTCCCCCAGTCAATGGGTCGTTGATATCGTTTGCAAGACCCTTATAGTTGGTCTCTTCGCCTATTATCTGCTCAAGTGGACGGGCGTGCTGGCAATGTTTTGAATCCCTTTGAATTCTTTAACTTTTGTGGTCACAGGAATTTATTTAGTCAATAATTTTAGTTCTAGTTAAATCTATTTTAAATGGTTTCCCAAATAAATATATACGCTCTTAGGTTTTTGTACTCAACTCTCGTTTAATTTCAACTATTTAAAAATTAAGAATTAATATTTGTACCCATTTTATTGGAAGCATATTAACATTTATTCCGCCTGTGCAGTTACGCCCGCTGTGGCGGAACCGCTGCCCGGTTGGGTGGACAACATGAATGGACCCACAGGTGTCCTAATTGGAGCCGGCAAAGGCGTCATTCGCTCCATGATCTGCAATGGCGAGCTCAGGTCAGAGGTTATACCGGTGGACATAGCCATCAATGGATTGATTTTGATAGCCTACCACAACAGTTGCGTTAAGCAAAGGTAATGCATCCTCATCTCTAATTGATCATGACTAATAATTCTTTCAGACCCCTTCAGATACCTGTGTATAATCTAACGGTGGATGATGCCAAGAAGCGCACCTGGCAATGGGTTATGGACGTCGGCCGTGAGCTGGGCCTCGAGTACCCATTCGAGGTGGGCCTCTGGTATCCGGATGGCAACATAACAACAAGCAAACTCTACCATACGTTCTGCACCATCTTCTTCATGTGGCTGCCGGCCTACCTGATTGATTTCCTCTTGGCCATCTTTGGGCAGCGTCGCTTGTGAGTTACCAAATGGTTTATTAAAAAAATTATTGTTAACTCTGATTTGCTTTCAGCATGGTTCGTGTGCAGACGAAGATATCGGTGGGCCTGGAGATGCTGCAGTTCTTTACGACGCGCAACTGGGACTTCAAGTCAAATCATTTTGAGCGACTCCATAAAGAGATCTCCGAGGAAGATCGCAAAATGTATGCCAACAGCCGATGCTAGTGATATGTACATATATAAAAATACCACATGGATCACTCTAGCAAGAGGTTTTTTGAATTGGGAATTTAAACATATAAAACTTCATCATTCAAAAATCATTATTACAGCTCCAATACGTTTTTCCGATTTCCTTTAATATTTTCCAATCTATGTTTGTAGCTTTAAAATCAACACAAACGATGTGGACGACTACGAATATATGAAGATCAGCATTTTGGGCGGACGTCAGTACGTGATGAAGGAACCCTTGACCTCATTGCCCAAGTCACGCATACAGCTAAGATTGTACGTGCCCCAGATGGGTTTACCGATTTAATGCCAACTTTGATTTATCCTACTTTTGTTAAACTTTTAGTATGTATGTGTTGGATCGGATCAGCAAGACGCTTATTTTAGGTGGCTTCGTCTATTGGGCCTCCCTGAGACTGGGACTGATTAATCTAGTGCGCTACGGCATTGAGGCAGTCAAGCACTGAACGATATGGTTACTGGAGCTATAGCCATATACAAGATGCAATATATTTCTCATACATACATATATACATATATATTTTCCTTAGTCTACTTTTACCGCCAGAGCTAAAGGTTGAAATATTCAGGGCCTTTGTATACGTAGCTATCACTAAAGTTTCACATTTATAAATATAAGAATTGATTATAATTAAAATTTTTTTTAGTTGATATCGGCGTAGAAAATATCTGTGGGAAATTGGTTTATTTTAAATATGAATTTTAATAATGTATTTTTTTTTATTTTTATATAAATATTAAATAAAAACCAACATTGGTAATGATTTCGTGTTGCGTGTTATCTGATACAAATTGACAAAAATTTTGATATATGTATAAGACTCCAATTTCCATAAATTTGTCAAAACTGAACCGATTTTCATGTTTGATGGCATTCTGGTCATGATTTTACATTTAGATTGATTCTACATTTAAAATATATGCATTATTGAAAATAATATTTTTTTTGATTTTTTGGAAAAAAGCATGTACCCCCCCCTTACTCATTTTCGAAAAAAAATTTTTTTCAAAATTTAGAATTGCGAATTTTTGTTTTTAATCGATTGTATTTGTCAAATTTAGCATAAAAAACAACATTTAAGGTGATTTTGAGATGGTCAAAATTTTGGTCAAAAATCATGTCCAAATTGAGAAAAATTTGGACATGTAAAGCTCTCGGACCCATAGGTCTCATATTTCAAACATCCATAACTTTATCAAATCTGAACCGATTTTCATGTTTG
>SCDY01000309.1:0-70449 GCA_004143825.1 Drosophila micromelanica
AGACAGACGGACATGGCTAAATCGACTCAGCTAGTGATGCTGATCAAGAATATATATACTTTATGGGGTCGGAGATGCTTCCTTCTGCCTGTTACATTTGCACAAAACCATTATACCCTTTTTTACCCATTTTCAATGGGTTCAGGGTATAAAAAAAGAAGAAAAAAAGAAAAATAAATGCCGCCAGCAAGCAATTAAATTATTGGCCTAACTGAAGAGGCGGTGGGAGCAGTAGCCAAGAGCCGTCCTAACAACTTTTAAGCACGGAAATTATGCTCATTATTATTTTTTTTTTGTTAAGAGCCCAACATGGGGCACCATTAATTAACAGTTTATTTATATTGGTAACAGGCGTGGCTGGAAACATTGAAAACTTCTTGTCTTAAACGAACACACATCGTAAAGTGCAGTAAAGTAACTTTTTAATGAGATAATGTGCCCGGCGAATGGAAATTAAATAATGTTACGGATAATTAGCAGGTAAAGCTATTTGCATAATTAATACTTTCAACTGTGTTTTTAGATAATCCCCTTAAAAGTGCTTAAGATAAAAAGTTATCAAGTCTTGCAAAATAATTCATAATATATTCACAGACTATGCTCAAAATTTAAAAGGAATTTATGTTGTATGTAGAAGTCTAAAGTTTTTTTTATATTTTTTAATTAATTACAAATAAAATTCCAACAGAATTTCAAATGTTTTTTATTTGGCTTTCAATTAATATTTTGCTGTTTCTTTAGGCGCGTCAATTTTTGGTATTCTGTATGCCGGGGTACGATATATATTATAAATAATGAAAATGGTATGTTTGTCTCGTTACCAAAACTCATCCCTGTTCTTGGCCTTGTTGCTTTCTTTTATGTGCGTTGCCAAAATTTTAACAATTAATTTGGGTCAAATACAGATGAAGGCACAGGGGGGCGGGACGGGCAATGTTAATTACACTCAATTAGCCAAATTGTCGACAATTTGTCAATGTTACGTACACATCGTAAGAAATTCAATTTGTCGTAATTAGAAGCTGATTTTGGGCCAACTTCGAGTCAGATGACAACGCTTTATGTCCACAAAGAGCAGGTGCAACAGAACTCGCAGAAACTTGTTTTTCAATTACAATTACATAGATTAAAATACAAGCATATATTTATGGTATATCCTTCATTGATATTGATTTTTATTGTAAATAACCTTTTGGCTTAAAGAGGTTTTATATATTTTTTTTTTGTGCCACGCGTATACTCTTGCATATTATTACTAATTATGGCATTTATTTTCATCTCATATTTTAATTTCTCATTAATTACACCTTTAAATACAGCCGTGATTTAAATCCGCATAATTCCGTAATTGTTTACGGCAACAAACGCAGCTGATTGTGAAATACAAGTAGATGTATCTGTAAGATACTTTCGGTGTGGATGAGTGTACTAACGGTTGCTCTGTTGCCTGTCTCACAGTTTGCAATCAAATGGCAAATTGATATTTGCCAACGGTCACAAAGCCATTTTCGAGCTGTTATTTCCGTTGTCAGTTACCGGCCAACGGTTTTTCATTTCAATTGCAGTTTTCAGTCAAAAGCAAAACTATTTGACATTGACTTTTTACGTTTGCTAAATTCATAAATTCCATTTTGTTGTTTTTGTTTTTTGTTGGTACTCACTGCGACTGGACGATGCGCTGACGTAGGCCGAGGAACGCCGCTTGAAGCCGCTGGGCGCTGCCTCAACGCTGGCGCTGCCCGGGCCGCCGTTGCCGCCGCTGGCGGGCAGAAACCGGGAGAGGGAGAACAGGGTCTTGAACAGTTCGGTCACACTGGTGTCCTCCTTTGCCGAGCACTCGAGCACCTTGGCCCTGCAAACAACAAAAAAAGTGAGAGAGGGAAAAAACCATTTAGTGCTTGAAGTATGCAGAAAGTGTGGCCAAAGTTTGGGGCCAGCGGCTAACTGCATAAATCACGTATACGTAGCGTATACGTAATGTGCATGCCTGACAACCCTAAAATAATGACACAAATTTACATGACATGGCAACTTTGCACGGCCACAAAAAACATACAAAATAACAGAAAGAACAAAAACGGGTGGAAAAAAATCACAATGTTAGGCAAATTTGTTAACAGTCACAAAAAACGTAACCGAAATGCAAACAAATGCAGAGCTTGACATGGTTAGCCTTTTGGCCAAGTCCAGAACGGTAGTTGTAACGGTAGTTGAGAAAATAAAGATATACCCTGTAAAATAACGTATAACAAAATGATGAAATATGTATTTCGCACCAAGATAAAATCCGATATCCACAAAAAACTTTAACTTAATTTGTAAAAAATTTGACCATAAACTATTCTGTCTATATGCCCATTTTGGCTTGTGATCAGAGGGTATGGCAAGTGCAACGTAAATGTTCAATTTGCAACATGCTTGTGGCACACATCAACAAGGTGGCAGCGTGTTTTCCCTGTGTGTGTGTGTGTGTGTGTGCCGTAACCGGATAAAGCATCGAATGAAAGCACGCAACTCCGTTCCCCGAACGGAAATCGGAGGCAATCCCGTGTCGGAAAAACAAGCTGCCCGCAGCAAAACAGCGCTTAAACGGCTAAATTAGCCGTAACATGAATTAAGCCAAAGCTGCGGACACAAAGTAGGCGGTAGGCAAGTTGGTCAATTGCCGGTTCGCTGTCAGCGGCAGCATCAAGTGGCAGCAGCAGCAGCAACTGAAAGCTGAGATTTTATGTAAATTGCGCGATTATATAAGACAGCTTTCGATATTATTTTTGGATTAGTTTATAGGCGCTCTTTAATCTCTGAATAATATGAATTGCTAATGCAGCAAATAATAAATTTAAAAAGGTAAAAAAAAATTGCAGTAAAATGAGCATTGAGAAAGTAAGTTTTTCTCACATAGAGAGTATATAAAAGTATAATAATAATAAAAAGTATTTAATTAGTTTATGCCACTAGCAAGGAACAGTTTATGCAGTCAATAAATTAAAAAACGTGATAAAATTAATGTAAAATAAATAAAGCATTGAAGAAGACATTTATGATTCCTTTGAGGGTATATAATATATATATATGAATATACAAGCAAACTTAGTTTATTAACCACACGCAAATAAACAACATTTTATTACTGTGAGTATATAATTGAATTGCATTTCTGCAGCGAACTGATTTTGCTTTGTTGGTAAATATATGCATTTAATGCAAACAAACTACTTATGCCCAGGTAAGATAAATGCTCGGCAGGTGTGCGCATTTTCTCCAAAAAGCGTTTAACCGCAGACAGACACGCGGCAACAAATTGCAAATTGCAGCGATGTTCCAACAACAGAAACCGCAGAGGCTTTAACCGCCAGCAAAAAAAGTGCACAAGTTGTTGGCACGTGAAGTGGAAATGTGTGATGAACAGTGGCAGCAGCAGCAACCAGAGAGAGGTGCAGAGAGCGGGGGGAGAGGCAGCTGCAGCACAGGCAACAGGGCAAAAAGTTCAAGGCGTGTTTCAGCCGCACCATCAATCTGCTTAAATGTTTAATCCAACTGAGATTTGTATGTATTTGCATGTATTTATGTGTGTGTATTTTTCAGTGTGTGTGTGTGTGTGTGTGTTTCTGTGGCTTTTATGTATTTTTTAAATACATTTACACACGCTTGCTTAAGCCGCCACACGAGCCAGTCACGGCCCCAGCCCCGCTTGAAATTATGGTAAGTGCGTCCGTCCAGCACACATTGCCCAGATTCAACGACGGCAACTCACCTGCCTCCAACCCCACCTTGCCCCCTTCCTCCACTCTCCACCCGACGACACGCTTGCGACTGTAAGTGATTTTTATGGACGTGCAGTTTATTAAGGACACCATTATGCGTGTAAGTGTGTGCTTGTGTGTGTGTGCGTGTGTGCTCATAGGAGCAAATAAATAAACAGGCTGAAGTGTGTGACGGATGCGGAAGTTAACTTTAAATCGTGTTCCGCTGCGGCGCCAAGTTTCACAGCAAAAGTTCTGCACGGATTTCCAACGAGAAAGCGTCACGGGAATTGAGCACTTCGAACTGTTTTTCTCAGGCTTTCAAATGAAAACACATTTAAAAAGTTAAGCCGACAGTTAGTTAGGTCAGTACTCCACAGAAATGTGTTAACTGAAGTCAAGAACTTTATTACAGATTCAACTTTCATCAATTTGATTATATGTGAAAGAAGCTGAAGATTAGACGGCACAATTAGGACTTGAAAGTCTAAGCGAGAGCTAGTGATGATACAAACATCGAATCATCGATGTATCGATATTAAAAGCAACCATTTTTAACTCGATAGCTCGATCGATCTATCGATGGTTATTAACACGATTCCATTAGGATTAACAACACTAGTTCCCTGTATTTATCTGTTTAATACCTTATACTTTATACTTGAAACTTGGTTTATACACTTGCAATAGCGAGGGGCGTGGCAAAACGATTTAATCTATCTACTTCCACAGTTTTGACGGACAGAATACTGATGAACTCCTCAACCTTGGGGAAAGCAGCAAAAATACAAACATTCTAAAAATTTCTAAAATAGAATTACTAAAATCATTAATTTTCTAAAATAAAAATAATAAGTTTGACCTTTTTTGACTGTTTTCAGGTGTTATTAAACTGTTGGTTATACCCGATTGCAACGTTCTTACTTGTGAATCCTTCTCACTGCTGACTGGAGCCCAACGTTCAGGCAAAAATAGCTTTTAAATGCAGGTATTACATACTTAATTGCAGTATAAAAACATTTTCAAGTGTGGGGGTAGTTCATATGTAGTGCTTGTGTAGTGCATAAGTAGTGCATAATTAGTGCAAAGGATTCTGTTTCTATGCGTGTGCATTGCATCCTCGACTCAGTCAGCCAGGCGAGGAGTGTTTAGCATGTAAAGCACGTTTGGAAGCCGGCCAAGTGCATTGAACGTCCGTCCCAGCGGAATATCCGTTCAAATTGGTTGGAGACACCAGTCGACTGGCAATTATAATCTACTTCATATATATAGAAAGGGGGTGTAGGGAGGTGGGAGGTCGACTATTTGGCGCTTTTCAATTGCAATTTGAGCTGCTTGTTTTCACCATTGCAATGCTGAAAACCATATTTTTTGGCCAGCATTTAAACAAGCGGGTCAACTGATTTTTGCCAGCTGCTGCCACGCCCCCCACCCCCCTGCGTCCTTTTCCATTTACACGCTTATGGGTGACAGTCACGCTTTGTGGCGCTTAATTTCATTTGTTGCATTTAATTGCGTTTGGTTGGCAGCAGCAGCTGCTGCATGCGGCCAACAAGGTTTTGGCCATGTTTGCTTTTGTTCACATTTGTTCTGGCTGCAGCAATTTATTGCTCATTTTTATTGCGCTGACTTATGACAACTAAATGGCCACTACTCGAAAATGCTCGACTTGACTATACCCTATAAATCGTAATTATTATACTACAGGAAATATGTTGTTAAATAAATTGGAAAATTATATTTGGGAATGTTTTTTTGCACAAGTCAAATATACCCCACTCGTCAACCATTTTTAATGGGTATATGGCATAAAAATGGCTGTTTTGCGGTTTTTGTGCCTTTTCAGAAGTTTGGTCTAATTGCAGTTGCAGCTGCAGCTGCATTAACATTAACTGACATTTGCATTTGGTTGGCATTTAACGGATAATGAAAGCCATATCCATTGACATTGGCAGCGAGATTGGGATTGCGTGTGAAACTCACCTGAGGCGCGGCAATTCGCAGAAGACCCAATCTGTGACCTCCTCCTGTCGCACCTCCCTGTGGGTGGTTGCCAAGTCGGCTTTGTTGCCAGCTATGACAATGGGTATATCCTGTAAATAGAGAAAACGAATTAGTCCTGCGCCAGAGTCTAAGCTGCTGCTGCTGCTGCCACAATTATGCTGTCAGCGGACTGAAAGCCGGGCCGAAAGGCAGACAAAAGAGACTCGTCTATAATTGACACTCACGCACAATGCCAACAAGGAACAACAACAACAACGGCAGCAGGCACAACAACAAAGGATTTATGGAAGGCAGCTTGCGGAAAACTCAAATTCACGGCCCCAAAGATTTTGGCCAAGTTCTCTGAACATTTTTTCTTCTTCTTTAATTTTTTTTTGTACTTTTAATTGCTTTGGGGCATTGAAATTGAGTTACATGAGGGATTCGCTTTTTGTTGTTCGAAATTTTTAGCAGCGCTAATTGCATGCAAAATGCAAAAGGGCAAATGCTGCTGCTGTAGAGGATTTCCGGGGGAGGGAGCGGGGGTAACACCCACCTGAAAGTCGGCGCGCTGTTCGCGTATCTCCTCGAAACATTGCTTCACACACTGAAAACTGGGCGCCGATGTTGTCGCATAGACCAACATGAAGGCGTGAGCCGTCGCAATGGAGAGGCGTCGCATGGCGGGGAATTGCATGTCACCGGACGTGTCCAAAATGTCCACCTGAAAGCAAAAAAAAAAAGAAGAGGAAAACAACAATCAACACAAACAAACAAACACACAAAGTCAAAGCTGTCGCACAAAACACAAAGCAAACGCGCATAATTAAATGCGTTGTGTAACAACAGAACAGAACAGAGCTGAAGAACAGCGGAAAGACGTATTTTGTTACAGGGGCTGACATGGCGTATGCGCGATATCCGTGTTCAAAACTGAGCCTGTTTAATATTTAAAATGCCGCCGCGTGTGTTTGTGTGGCCAAATGTCACGCATTCGCCATGTGGGCGGCGCTGTGGTTACTTTTCCTTTTTTTTAATACAACTTTCAATATTGCATTAATTCCATAAATTGGTTCGATGGCACAAGTTGGCCAAAAACATATTTCACTCGACGAAACTCGAGCCGGACTAATGAAATTTAAACGCAAATTACAAATCCTCTTCAGACAATCGATGAATATTTTTTGGCAATATATTCGTAACAGCAATTAAAACTCATGTTTTTTGCGGCCAAACTAGCATGCAATTAAAACTTGAATAAAATGTAATTTAAACTAAATTGATTATAAAACTGCACACAGGTTTCTACTCTGGCATATCCGAATTAAAATCACAAAATAAAAATGTGAATAGCCAACGGTCACGAACTGATTTATTTCCATGTATTGAACAGAATAATAAAATAAATAATCTATGCAAGATGTTTAAATAAACTAAGCTTATAGCGAAAAAGAGTATGAGAACATTTATCCCGATTATATAATTTTCATGATTTTTATATAAAATCTTAATCTTTGCCACATTCCAAACGAGCTTAAATCACAATTTACGGTTAGTTCGTGGAAATATTGAATTTTTATTTTCCTTTTAAATATTTATACCCTACAATATATGTAGCATATATCTTCGACCACATAGAATCTTTTATATTATTGATGAACATAAATAACTAGTTTTACTATTTCGTATAGTGTGACAAAAAAATTAAAAATTAAATTTTCATATTCATACACTTTTGTTTATGTCAGCTGGGTATTAAAAATTCGGCGCACCGAATGTTCTTATTTTCTTTTAATTTTGAGTTTAAGTACACAAACAACATAAATATTGCGCAATTTTTGGAATATTTTTGTAGTGGCTATTGAGAGCGCTCTCAATATTCAAAGCTCAAAGTGCAATTTTGCGCTCTTCCCAGCTCCTTTTTAAGGCTTTAAGCGGCGTTTGGTCCGGTACTGGCAAAAAGAAACCCCTAAACACTGTATTAATCAAATCTGCCAACAGTCGTTTAATTTTGAATTTTAAATTGAAGTGTTCTTCACAAATTTCCCAATGACAGCGAGACAAGACCCAAGCACGTAAACATTGAACGTCAAGAGTGGGCGAGGGGTGGGGAGGGAAGGGAGGGAGGGGAGTTGAATCGGGGCGGGTCAGATACCGTTGTTGTTCAATGCTCACTTGATGCCAACTAATCCCAATTGGCAGCATCTGTTATACGCATATAAATATAGTATTCCCTCGATACGCATTGTGCCCCCAGTTCACGATGCTAGAGTTGAGCTCGTGTCGGATTTCAATATATCAACACGAGACGCCACGAACACGAGCACGAACCAGAATATGCTAACAATTAAAGATTTTATTCTATAAAAGTGTAGCTTAATTTATAATTTCAGTACAACTTTTATTTAATTTAAAATATTTTTGCTTGATTTTAATCGTATATTCTTAAGTTTAATGCCAGAACTAATTCTTCTTAAGTCGTGCGGCACAAAAATTCCAAAAAAAAAAAAAAAACAAAAACGGCACGTGCTCAGCTTTTAGAGTGATGGACAGACAGACAGCTAACCGCATTGTCAACAGCATTTGGCGACGGCGGTTAACGGCGACACCGAGCTGACATTTTCAGGACCCGGCCCGAAACCGGTCTTAGCCCGGCCTGAGCCCGTGACATTGTCTGCATTTTGGGCCCATTCTGCGGCAATTTGTAGCGCATTGTTGCAGCCGGACAAGCAGCTTTATTAAAAATGCGCGAATATGCGCCAGCTAACACAATGGCAAGCACACATATAAATTTGTGATTTTTTTTTGTTGTTTTTGATTTTGGTTTTGTTTTGGCCAAGGCTTTGTTTGTGTTCGTGCTGAGTTGGCACGAAATTGCCATTAGAGCCGCGCTGTGTGCGGCCACAAACGTTAAATGCGCGAATTGTAGCGCCGTGTAATGTGGCATTTGTTGGTCGCAGCGGCCGCAGCGGGTTGCATCAACAACAGCAGCAGCAGCAGCAACAACAAGCTGTTAAATGCGACCCCAATGTTCCACAAATGTTCGTGTTTGTGCTCGGATCCGCAAACGACTTTTGATGTTGAACTCTAATGCAAGTTGTTTGCAGCGACGTCAATTGCAGTGCAAGAGACTTATACCCTGTAACTATTGACAATGGCTAGTGTATATTGGTATAAAACGAGCATCGATAAATATCGATTTCCAGCAACAATATGTACCACTTATTTCAAAGATTAAGAAAGCCCTCATTGGGTTTTTATTAAAAATGTAAATCACAGGGTAACTGCTAAACAAACACCCACTCTCTCTCTATTATCGAGCACTTTAAAGCATCGCTCGCAGCCCTTTAAAGCAAAATCCAATCAGATGGGTTCGTCTTTTAACTAACGTAAAAGTATTAGTTGCAGTTCGGTGCGAGCCAAAGTCAGAAGAACTTGGGGTGTTTTGGTTAGTGTAGCGAGCGTTAAAATGAAATTAATTAAAACAAAATTTCTGGCGATGATGATGACAGTCTCGATGATGATGATGATGGTGGCAAGCAACAACGCCACCACCAACAGTGTTAATGTCGTCCTCAACGCAGTTTAGTCAACATCAATTTGGTGTGCGCCCTGGCAACGGGGCCAACCCAGACAAAAGACTAGATAGGAAGCGGGAGAGAGAGAGGGAGATAAAAAGAGAGAGAGAGAGGGAGGGGAAGCTGGTGCAGCATACATATTAATCAACTTTTTGTTACAACTTTTGCGGCGAGGCTGCGTTGTGTGCTGTGGCCGTGTTTGGGGCCAACTTTCGGAATAATCACCTCGTACACCAAGCCTGAATGATGTCCCATCAAAGCAAGTTGCCTCCCAGCCAGACACACACATACACCAGCACAATATCCATAACATGTTGTGCGTGTGTGTCTCAAATTTTGCAGTTGCTGCCACAGTTTTGATGCGGAGCGTGTAAATTTGATTAATGAGCCAGCCTGTTCAATTGCTTGTCGGCTCGTCTAAGCCCCAGTTAAGACCATGTTCAACACAAGGATGCAGGCGTGAGTGCCTCCAGGCTAAACTATTACTCCATTTGCCTATAATGAACTGAACGCGTCAGCTGCTCGATTACAGAATCAATTTTCGTTACAGACTGGCTTCTAATGCATTCTGGATATTAAGATTATTTTAAAGAAGCCAATTTCCTATTATACATATACTTTATACTCTTAAACTCGATAAATAACTTAGTCAAATGTTTGGATTTTACCCTGAAAATTGTCTTTTACACAATAAAGCAAAATTAATACTTGCGTAACCGATTTTCATCAGAATGTATTTTTATGCATGTTTTGTGTTTAGGAATTTTCTACAAAATTCCTGTTTGGTCTTGGGTGCAAATTTCCAACCGCCATAACTTGGTCAAAACTCAACCGATTTTCAAAAGGAATGTCTTTTTATCAATGGTTTGACCTCTATATTAATTCTACATTTAAATCTCGAAACCGAATTTTCGGTCGAAATTCATGTCAAAATCGTACCCCAAAAATTCCCGTTTTGGGCATGGGCCAAGATTTCCAAATGCCATAACTTGGTCAAAACTCAACCGATTTTCAAAAGGAATGTCTTTTTATCAATGGTTTGGCCTCTATATTAATTCTACATTTAAATCTCGAAACCGAATTTTTGGTCGAAATTCATGTCAAAATCTTACCCCAAAAATTCACTTTTGGGCATGGGTCAAGATTTCCAAATGCCATAACTTGGTCAAAACTCAACCGATTTTCAAAAGGAATGTCTTTTTATCATTGGTTTGACCTCTATATTAATTCTACATTTAAATCTAGAAACCGAATTTTTGGTCGAAATTCATGCCAAAATCTTACTCCAAAATTCCCGTTTTGGGCATGGGTCAAGATTTCCAAATGCCATAACTTGGTCAAAACTCAACCGATTTTCAAAAGGAGTGTCTTTTTATCATTGGTTTGACCTCTATATTAATTCTACATTTAAATCTCGAAACCGAATTTTTGGTCGAAATTCATGTCAAGATCTTACCCCAAAAATTCCCGTTTTGGGCATGGGTCAAGATTTCCAAATGCCATAACTTTGTCAAAACTCAACCGATTTTCAAACGGAATGTCTTTTTATCAATGGTTTGACCTCTATATTAATTCTACAATTAAATCTCGAAACCGAATTTTTGGTCGAAATTCATGTCAAAATCTTACCCCAAAAATTCCCGTTTTGGGCATGGGTCAAGATTTCCAAATGCCATAACTCAACCGATTTTCAAAAGGAATGTCTTTTTATCAATGGTTTGACCTCTGTATTAATTCTAAATTTAAATCTCGAAACCGAATTTTTGGTCGAAATTCATGTCAAAATCTTACCCCAAAAATTCCTTATTGGGCATGAGTCAAGGTTTCCAAATGCCATAACTTGGTCAAAACTCAACCGATTTTTAAAAGGAATGTCTTTTTATCAATGGTTTGACCTCTATATTAATTCTACATTTAAATCTCGAAACCGAATTTTTGGTCGAAATTCATGTCAAAATCTTACTCCAAAAATTCCCCTTTGGGCATGGGTCAAGATTTCCAAATGCCATAACTTGTTTTTATCAATGGTTTGGCGTATAGAGGCCAAATTCTACATTCAAATCTGGAAACCGAATTTTTTGTCGAAATTTAAGTTAAAGTCCTACCCCTAAATTTTCCGTTTGGGTATGGTTTAAAATTTAAAATCATTAGCTTTCCCTTTTTATTCATTCAGAATTTAATTCTGAAAAAACAATTTTTGGTTATAATAAATTCTGTTTTGGAAAATTCCTTAGAATCGTAGCCCTGTTTCGTTGCTTTGCATTCATTTACAAAACGCCAAGAGGCATTGTTTAAGGCATATTGTTCTAGGTACTATAAATTGGTTGCAAATGAGGCGGGCTGATTACGCATTCATTATGCTCGGGCCACTTGTAACTGAGATGGCTGGCAGCTGATTAAGCGCAGGACAGAGCATTTGCAGCAGTTCAGTTCAGTTGCGTGCAACTAATGCGATTCACAGGATTTAATTAGTGGCTCACTCTGAGTGACTTGGACGGCATCTGCCACACGCACAGACAATTGCAACGTGCAACTGTGCCACTCGAGTGCACTCAACGAGCAACATTTGGTAGTCAACAGACGTTACGTTTCCTGCTTCCAGTTGAAATGTCCCGGAAGCCGCCTAAACCAACGGCAATAAAAATAAGTACCAACTATTTGTAATACGTTTAGTGTGTGTGTGTTGCAGGCAACGCATTTGCCACATTTGTGTGTGTGTGTGTGTGTGTGTGTGTGTGTGTGTGTGTGTGTGTGTGTGTGCAGTGGACACAAAGGTGGCTGCACTTACCTTTAGCGTGACGCCGCCGAGGTCATATTCGCGATTGTAGAGATCCTCGACGGTGGCCCGATATTTGTCCGTGTAGCTTTTGAATAGGAAGCGCTTCACAATGGAGCTCTTGCCGACACCGGCGCCGCCCAGCAGCACTAAACGAATGCGTTCCAGGTCCGCCATTTTGTTGTTGCCGTTGGTTTCTTCGAGTGTTGCCTACTTTTTGGCGCTGATAAAGCGTTTGCCGTTAAATAACCTGTTTTGTTGCTGCTTGTCTATTGTTGCCGCTGGAAAAATTTCAATTTCGTTCGTTTGCTTGTTGTTGCTGCTGCTATAATTCCCTCGTTGTTGTTGTTGTTGCTGTTATTGTGCTGCGTACGGCTGCATTATGTGCTGTTCACTGTTGCGCTTCAACTTAAATTTCGGCATTATAGGCGAGCATTATAATCGAGTTAGGAGCGCGCGCTGTTTTTATTGAGTTGGCCACACTTGGGGCGCCTGTTCAACTGCTGGCTTAATAACAACAGCTTCAGCTTCCGCAACGGCAACTTTGACTTCCGTTTCCGCCGGGGCCCTTTAACGGGATGTTTACGTGGCGCTGCAAATGCAAACAAAAGCGTATGCTTTAAATCGAAAGTAAAGTTTTAGCTTATTGCAGCCAGTTGTGTTTGTTTTGTATGCTCTTGTTTATTATTTTATGCTAATTGCAAAATTGCCCAGAATCAGACCTAAAATCAGCTTCAAACTAACAATCAAAACAACAACAGCTATTTAACTGTTTAACCTATTCACGTGCGCTTGTTAAGTTATCTCTTCGAAAAAGCAATATATTCACGAGTGCACTCGAACATGTTACACAAATTGCTACCAACCAACCTTAACAGAAAAAAAAAAACGAACTGTGTATCAATCGCACTCTGTGTGTGTGTGTGTGTGTGTGCGTGTGTGTGTGAGTGTGTGCTTGAGTGTATCACTGTAATCATAACATGCACGCAAACATCGAGCCAAAGGATGCACCTGGTGATGCACTCCCGGATCGGTTAAACTTATCGATGTGTGCACGATAGCTGGCGTAAATAAAAAACAAATTGCTCGACTAGTCAATGCCCTGTTATCAAATTTCGAAAATATTCTTAAAATTTAAAAATAATAAACGGATCTGATATTTCTATCAAATTAAATCAGTTCGTTTTTATAACCGAAACTGAGGTTCGAGCCTTGCAGCTAGTCGAAAGCCTTGTAAGCCAAGCAAGCCCTTATTACAGGGCATAATAAGCCAGCATCATTGGGCACACATACACACACACACACAGCTACAGGCTATCATGTGCTTGCACACGAATGTGAACCATTAGAGCGCACAAATTTGCGAGTTATGCCAAACCAGAAATAGAGTAGCAAAAATGGGATAGCAAATTGCACATAAACCCTTCAGACGGCAGACGCTTTGTGCATCTGCACACAGCTAAGAAGTCCTTAGCAGCCCTGAATTGCACTCTGTCTGTCTACCCGTCTGTCTTTCCATTTGTGCATTGCGATGCAATGCACATGCTAAGTGCAGCAGGCAATTCAATTTGCCATTAAAGCAACTGCCTTAAAACTCGCTTTCAGGCAATTCCTTTAGCAGCTTCTACACAACGCAGATACTTTTATATATATATATATATGTGTGTGTGTGTGTGTGTGTGTGACATCTGAGCTCTCCCACCTGCCTGTCTAATTGCAATAGCAACGTGATATAATTAAGTTGGCTGGCAAATGCAATTTGCTGCAATCGGCTGATAGCATTAAAGCTTGTCAGCTTTCGATTATGTTCGTAAGGGTATGCAAAAGTGTTAATTACAAACTAAACTAAAAAAAAAACTTGTAACGGGTATTATAATTTTGTTAAGGCGAGCATATTAGCAACAATTGTGTAAACTGTCTGCCAGGGTATTTAATCTTCAGCTCTGCGAAGATAAAGGTGCTTATTTGTTTAAATTGCAAATCGAAAAGCCCAAGCGATCGATTGACCAGCTTGAGTGCTAGGGCCAAAAACCAATAAACGGATACAAATAGAGAGAGGCAAAGATACAAAGATACAATTGGCACTGCTGGCACCGCCCGAGTTGTCAACAAGGCAATTGGGGAAATTGAAAGTAGTTTAAGCAAACGAGACTAAGCTACAGCAACAGCAACAGCTGCTGCTGCTGCTGCGGCTGCAATTTAAACAAGAGCAGTTGCAGCTGCATCTGCATTTAAGTATCTGTGTGTGGGTGCAATTTATTTGAGTTGTCTACCTGGCAAATTACAAGAGTTTTACACATGAATATGCAAATTTTGGGCGCTCGTTTAGAATTCTATTTATGATAGTCATGCTGTGTAAATAGAAGCATTCGGCATTTAATTAACAGTGTATCTTGTTATGGTGCATTCCACATTCAGTTGAAAGTTGTCGAGTAGTTGCCAGCTGTGGCATGCAACCGAATGCTGAAAGGCGTAACTTAAAGTCAAGCACGCTCTGCAACCGCATTCTAATTTGTTTTATTTTGTTTGCTGTTGTGAAAATTGCATGTAAATCTGCTAAGCTTATTTTTTTTTTTCGGTAAACATCAAATAATAATAATAATAATAATAATGCCTTAAATAATAGTTAACTCTCTGCTACTAATTTAAATTTTTTGCAACAACAGCTTCAAGTAATTTTTATGACATAAAATTACCTTCAAAGGGCAAATTTTGAGCAAGAGTAAGAAAAATAAATTCAATTTGACTCAGCCTAGGGAAAAAGAGATAAAGCGAGAAAGAGAGAGAGAGGGAGTAGCTAGAGCAAAAGTTGAGCGCGACCTTTGCCATGTTATTCTATATAAAATTTTAATTAAATCTACTAGGCTTATACACCCACACACACACACACACACACACACACACACTGAGAAAGAACAAGACACCAGCTGTGCAACAACAACAACAACAACAACAACAACAACAATTATGAATTCCTGAAGTGAACTTTGCATTGTTTGTCACCGCCCAGTTTCGCTTTACATTTTAAAACAACTCGTAACTTGAATTAATTTTTTTTTTTTGTATTTTTATGCGACCAAAGATTTTCACAAATAAAAGAAAATAAAATGAGAAACTGGAAAACATGGCTGTTGTTGACATTTTCTTTTGTATGGCAGGCATATTTTTTATTCGCATTTCTTATTTATTTTATTTTACTTTATTTTTTTTTTGTGGGATGCTCCCAAAAAAAAAACAACTTTTGCGATGCGTGTAATTTTTGCTCGGTGTGGTTTGTTTTGTCAGCTCAAGCGGCTGTAAAGAGCAAATGTGCGTTTTATATGCAATCAATTCGTTTTTTATTCTTCCTGTTTGTTTTCAGGTCTTATTCATGGGCACATGTTTGGAAAAATTGAACAGGTTGTAAACAGGTTGCGAGGGTTTTGTTGATAACAGGGGCCGCTTCTTGAGGACTACAACGCGCAGATGCCACCAGCAGGACGGCATTTAAAAGGCCATCAAAAGCACATTTGTCAAGTCAACAACAAGAGCAAGTAGTTAAAGCGTTGCAGGCAACTGCACGACTGCGCTATACTCTGTTTCTACGGGTGTCAAGAGAGAAACTTTCAAACTGTGTTGTGATGATAAAGATATTTAGTTTAGCTTTACATTTAAATGTTACAAATATGTTACAAAACCAATATACTTACTTTCGAATTGGACAGTGTATCACATGAGGAGGCGCAATAATGGAGCTGCACTCAAGGCTGCTTTGTGTGCAACACACACTCGAATTGCCAACGCCAGGCACGTTAAAAAGCGAGCACTGAGGCTTAAAAACTCACATGACACGCTGAGTAGTGCACACACACACACCAACACACACAGGGATTAGAGGATGAGGGCTGTGACATTGTCATATGTGTGTGTGTGTGTGTGTGTGTTTGCGGCTGTCTCCATGCGCCTTTGGGCCTGGCCAAAGGACTTATGATGGCGGCAACCAGCTGACAGCAAGTGCTTAACTTAAATAACAAAGCTAGTTGGGCATCTTTTTTTGCACTCAGCTGGAAGAATATATATAAATATTCATTAGCCGCAGTCCGTTGGCCGTGCGTTTGAATTCAATTGGAATGTAGTTTATTAAAATGGCTCGAATACCGCATAATAATAGCCCAGTTGGAAGCTGGCAGCTGACAAGCTGGAGATGAAGCTGACCACAAAACGCGCACAAAAAGTTGCCAACATGGATGCGCCCTGACATGTGTCAAATGTGTGTGTCCGAGTGTGTGTGTGTGTGTAGGGGTCAGATGCGCACTACTTCCGCTTGATCGCACTGGCAGCCATTTATTTGGTTGACATTGCTCCGAGCTGATTGCTGATAACACGACCAACCTTCAGGCATTGAAACGCCGACAGCTGTGAGCTCCATTTTGCCAGAGTCAGCTTATTTATATGTATGTCCCAAAATCAGGACTCAAACAGCTGCAATTGCTTTCACTTCAACCAGGCTGTGGCTGACTTAATATAGACGCAATTAATTATGGACAAAGCAACAATTTTGCTTCAATCGAAAAAACATAAGCCAAAAGGCTTTGTGGCAAACACGATGAAGAGCAGACGAACTTTTTTTTGGCAGCTGGCAAATATCCTATGAAGATAATTATTTAATTTTTCTGCAAATTCACTTTTGCCTTGCGTTCTTCAGGCATTTCACAAACAACTGTTTTATTAGAGATCATTATCGATATATTTTAAATCACTAACATGGATGCTTTTAATAACTATCGAGTATTTTAATACTAGCTGCATGGTATTTTTAGTTACATTTGAATGTTTCTTGAATATTTATTATTATATTTATTGTATTTAGATACTTGTTTTGCACTTTGCCTAAGCGACCCCGCGTGCACTCGCTACAGGGCATAATTAGTCCGATTTATGGTTTGTGCAAAGCATTTAATTTAAGTGCGTTTGTTTATGGATGGCTTGTGGCTTTGCGGCGCCTAAATCATAAAATCCGCTTTTATGTGGCACACAAACGCTCCAATATTGTAGCTCGGCATATGGCGTGGCTAAAAAGTATGCAAAGCTTTAGCTTGTTTTCGGCTAAATTTAGTGCAATTAATTTCGAACTCTTAATGGAGTCAGGACCGCAGCCATAAACAAATTATTTTATGACACAGGCCAGGCCATTTCAATTAAAGTGTGCGTGTGTGTGTATGTGTGTGTGTGTTTAGTTGCTGTTGTATTACTTAGTTGTATTTGCAGGCTTAAGCATTACAAACTGGCGTCAGCCGGTGACTAAAAACAGGGCCAGAAGCGATGCCGTTAAACTGTTAATGACTGCGCCGATGATGATGCTGCTCTTTATGGCACACACACACACACACACACACACAGCGGGACTGAGGGGACAAAATGAAACACCTGGGCCCAAAAACATTAAAGCCTTTTTCTGGTTCAATGGCGTGCAGAAAATGGGTCACTAACTGTAACTTATTTATACTAATCAGAACAGGGGAGGGTGGAGTAGGGTGAAAGGGTGAAAACGGAGGCTTGTTGACTCTGCTGCTCTTATTCAGGCATTTCACTTTTATCTGCTGCCTTAAGTGTTATTCAAAACTTTGTTGAGGTACCTAAATTTAGCTGCACAATGAAGCTGCGCAAAACTTGTTTGGCTCTGCGGCGAGTTCTTGGCCAGGCCCGGCCACTTGGCCAACACTTTGCAGTGCAGCTCATTATGCAGCGGCGGCTGCCACACTTGGCGACTTAATGAGCTGCCTGCCACATTGCTGCTGCAGTTGCCAGTTTGCCAGTTTGCCAGTTGCCGGGGTGTTCATTTTGGCGTGGCTAATAGCTGCCATGTGGCCAAACACTTGGCTAATTCGACCGCAATTGTTATAATTAAATTGTTGGATACCCTGATGCAGATCAAAATCCAATCAGCATCCAGCATCCAATCACAATCACAGAATCTAATCGAATTTAGCTGTTGTAATCAGGACTGGACTTACTGATAACCACCAAAAAAACAGAGAGTGCCCGACTAGCAGATACCCTAGATGCAGATGCCCATTATAAAATGTATGTTAATATACCACATTGCTGTCTTTAGCTCCGGTCATCAGCAAGATATGTTAAAGAAGTCTGGTTTGGAAATCGATACTTATCGATTTTAATGTAATTTTTTCTAAGAATAGAGACAAGTAAATTTCTCGCAGCTCAAGTTTTTTATTTATTTCAAAACAACACAATTTCCTTAAAATCGATAATTATCGATCTATAGCTTAATAGATAATACTCTCTCGCTACCCCTCCATTGATACTATTCAAGAGCATTGCAATCCTTATACCCTTTTCTTACCCACTACCAATAAAAAAAGGTTCATCAATGAAATTTGTAACTCGACTTTGCGGCCCGGAAATCTAATAAATTTGATTGCAATCGTAGCGTAAAAGCCAAAGCGGTTAAGAGCTCTGAATGCGACAAGACAGGTCAGCACACTGTTGCCGTGGCGGATTAGTGGCATGCCCCCCCTCCCAAAATAGGGCGTGGCTTTGCTGTGGCAAAATTAATGCAAAAACTTAATCAGGCGCAAAATGAAGTTGCAGCTGGCAGGCAGCTCGATGAAGGATGAGCAAATTGCTGCAACACGGCCAGCTTAGCTTTGTACTGCTGCTGATGCTGCTGCTGCTGCTGCTGCTGCTGCTGATGCTGCACGTCACGTTCCAATGACGACATCGATTGTCAACATCTGTGGCGCAAATTAAACACAAACATGGGACAGCAACGTTGAGGCAGCGCACGTAACCAGCGGAGACATTCTCACTTGTGTCCAAGTAGAATGTAAGTCATCATCATCATTACGTTGATCATCATCCGCAAGCTCATCATTGTCATAATCCCGCCTCGGACTTGTGCCCAACATGTGCTTTTGCGGCTGCCGCACGTAGTCCAAAAGTCAGCGAGCTCAAAGGAGCTCCAACTCAATTGGCCTGCACTCAAGTGTGTCAATGTATGTGTGTGCGTGTGTGTGCGCGTGGGTGTTAGTGTGTGTGTGTGGGAAGAAGAATCCGCCATGTAGGTTAATCGCTTACACAAACCAACCACGACAAAAATTGCACTCGCCTCAACTCAGTCTCTAGTGTGCATGTGTGTGCATGTGTGTGTGTGTGTGTGTGCATGTGTGTGTGTGTGTGTGTCTAGAAATTTTTGCCACCCATAAGTATTTGCTTAGCGTTTGTGTGCATGTGTTAAGTGCCATAAAAATTGATCAGTTTGGCCAGCACTTGATTCACTTAGTGGTAACCAAAAAAAGCAAGAAAAAAATTCAACACTCGAATTATTTAAAATAAAATGTGAATAATTGAAACAAATGTTGCGCTGTTGCAACATGCTGCTGCATGACACACATAAATTTGCAAGCATTTGTCAAAGTGCAAAGTGCTGAAATATGCAGATGACATACATATACACACACACACACACACAGACACACACACACACATCAGCCATGTAACTGAAACTCTGCGTTGAAAATGGCAATTTGTGACATTGCAAAAAGAAAAATAGTAAACAAATAGTAAACAATGTAGTCGAATATTATTTATTTTTGAAATTTCTATTTATTATTTTTGAAATTGCAATCATGTAAAACTAATTCAAGTTAAAAGAAAAACAAGCTCAAAATAATATATACAAATTTTTTACGAAAAAAAAGATAATTTTTTTTATTGATTTACTGGAAAATGTATTAATTCTGTTTTAAATACCCCACGCTGGCCAAATGCAATTAAAAGTGTTCATCAAAGCTTGGAAAAATGATCCAAGGAAAACTCGTCGCAAAAGCCATTCAAATGCAGACTTTTCAGAGATTGAAATTCAAAGAAAATGTTGCAGCAGAATATAAATTAATTTTTTATGAAAATAATCTGAAATTAAATTTGGTTTTCAAATCCAAACCGAAAATTATATTTATATGTATTCATATTTCTATATTGATGCTTTCGCTAGACAATAATTGCAATTCATCACAATTTTGTTTGGCATTCTATTTGCATAGGGATTTGAGCCAAAGAAAATTCATTAGGTACTTCAAAGATTGTAACGGCACTTTGGT
This sequence comes from Drosophila micromelanica, assembly GCA_004143825.1. Taxonomy (NCBI): domain Eukaryota; kingdom Metazoa; phylum Arthropoda; class Insecta; order Diptera; family Drosophilidae; genus Drosophila; species Drosophila micromelanica. The sequence goes on from SCDY01000309.1 coordinate 20,180, forward strand.
TTAATTTTCTAAGTTCTGTGGAAAATTTCAATTTAAATGAAAGACCTGCATTGTCAATGAAATGCGCACCAAATACACAAAAACACACACAAACACACACACACACACTCACAGAGAGAGAAGCCTGTTCTATTTCTGCTGCCGGTTTTAAAAGCGTCCCGCGCTTTGTTCAAGTTAAATGGCAAATATCTGACGGATAAATTGAGCTTATTTATCAAAGTTTTAATTAAAAACTTCATAGCAGCAGTCTCTAAATAGCTAAGTGTGTAATTACAACTGCCGCAACAACAACAACAACCAGAACAACAACAAGTGGCAAATCTGCACACCTTAAGGCGAACCTGAGCTGCTGATGTTTTAAGTTCGCTGCGCCCTAATGTATGCAACAAATAAAATTCACACAAAATTGAATTAGACTTGATAAACACGAATACCAACAGCAAAAAAACAGCAGCTGGCAGCAGCTGCTCGCTTTTATTTCTCTTGTCGCCTTGGTTCTGAGAATTATAAAGCTAGTTCGCAGAGTCAGGGCTCAAAAATAACATAATTATATAGGGATAAAAATGTGTAAGGCCGTGATTTGTCAACATAATTTTATAATAATCTGTTGGCAAAAATTGGGTGAAATAGCAATCTTATTAATTTAGCTGGCGTTCGTGCACATGGTGTTTTCAATTTAATGTAATTTATTTCTTTTTTATTAATTTATATTATATTTTAATTTAATTATAGCACTGAAATCATTTTTCAACATATTGCATGAGTTTTTTTTTTTTTTTTTTAACTTTAAACCAAATTACTATTTTTGATTTTTAATAATTTATCTGGGGTGCATACTTAAACCAAGTTAAATTTAATTTGTTTATTTTTAATTTTTGTATATTATATATTAATTTATTTATAATATACTGAAATTATACTTCATTATTTTGCGTGAGTTTTAGTTTGTGAAACTTCAATCAAAACGAGTTTTTTATTAATCAGAGCTCGAACTGTCCGCTTTAAAATTGGTTTTTAAATTTGTTGTGTAAGAAAAAAAAACGGCCAGATTTGACTGACAAACAAGCTGAATTGGCAACATTGACTGTCAAGCGGAAAATACAAAAATTGCGCTGGAAAAATGAAGTACATCCTAGAGAAGTAATAGAGAAAGAAGCGCGGCGCTGGAAAATTCATAAAGCGCGCAGCGTGCTTAACGCGTGACTGAATTTAACGGTAAAAGGAAAAAGGAACAAGCAAAAAACACGCCCAATCCCAGGGAAAATCACAAACAACATTCCGACCATTACAAAAGGCCACGAGCCAAGGAGGGAGCAACAAAGCAAAAGAAACAAAAAACAGAAACAGACACAGAAACCAAAGAGTGCAATAAATAGCGAATATAGCTCTCAAGAATACACTTTTCAGCATTTCAAGAATTCCAGTGATTTTTCAAACTAACTAATATATATATTTTTTTTTTGATTACAGAATTTCGAAAACGAGAATTGTGTTCCGTGAAAATTTGCAAGTGTGCTTCTGAGTAATATATTTATTACAGAAAGTCACACAAAAGCTTATCAGCAGCGTGATTGTATTGTGTTTGACATTATGGCACGGCTAATACCCTGTAATACCCTGTGAGAAATATATATATATTTATTAAAGATCTAAGAATTAACGTCAGTTTGATTGTATTAAGATTGACATAAGTCACAGCTAATACCCTGTAAGCAGCTTAACAGACAGGGATTTATAATACAAAAAAATGTATAACAGCAAGTTTGCTGATCAACTGCAATACCCTGTAAATATGGGAGACAAATGTCATCGTGGCTAGCAATATACAAATTAAAATTTTCTTAAAAAAAAGCGCAGAGAAAATTTTCTCAAAGTGCGGTACGGAAAAGAGCAACACGCAGCGCTGCCGGCGGCAGTAAGACGGACAGAGAGACAGACTGAAACAGGAAGAGCAAACAGTTGTTAGCAACAACAACAACAACTGGAACTGAAACTGGAACTTGAACTGGGACTGAGGACAAAGCAAAGTCGCTGTCGCGGCCGCTTTCAAGTGAAAGAAATATAAAATAAATTGCGAAATGCCAACAAACAGAAAAAAATAAAGTTGAAACGCCTATAAGCCCCGCGCCCACCCACGTTACGCCCCCGCCCCCGCCCCCGCCATCGCCATCAGTCGCAGTTTGTCGGGCCCTTTGGCCGGAGGTCATTGGGCGCACTTTGCAGACAAGGCAGAGGACAACAACTTGGCCAAGACGATTATTGAGTGAGATTTGTGTGTCTGGCTGTGCTGCTTGTAAAATGGGAAAGAAGCACGCGCAGCTGCCCGGAAACACGCCCACCTCCTCCCTTTCTCCAACTGTAGCGCTGATGAGCCGCTGATGACAGTCATCACAATCATGATTATGATAATATTATAGTAATCGCTATCATCATCGTTTCATCGCCAGCTGGTTGTCACTTCATTCTATGGGCCATGTGTTGAAGGCGTTGGCCAATTTGGCCAGATTCGAGCAACAAGCCGGAAAACGTGAATTCAATATATAAAGAATGGCAAGCGTTTGTTTGCCTCTGATTTTTGAACAAATATTGAAGCTATGAAACTTGCATTAAATCATGTTTGTATTTCCGCACGGGGGCGCCTGTTATTTTTAGCATTTTTAGCATTTTGTTGTGCACTGAATATAGATACGTAATATAAGCAGCGGAAGTTGGAGCAGGGGGTAAACAGGGGGGTAGTTGGGATACTACTCATAAATTATTTATGCCTGCTTTTCTGTCACGAAATATGATATACATATGTGTATAAGGGTAGGGTATTTTATATTCGGCAACGATCAATGTTAGGTCTTAAAACAGAGACAATTTAATTAACTTGAACTCTTTAACAATATTTAAAAATTACTAAATTATTGAGAATTAGTTTTTATGGCTTAAAGGGCTCATAAATAAATATCAAATGAGCCGATTTGTTCAGTTCTAAGCCAAAGATTCTGTCAGCTCTCAAAACTTGGCTCGTTAAAAGGCTTTTCCGAGCAATTCATTAATAGCTTAATTATTTATTGCGTCTGCCTGTTTAAAATTGTGCTGCCTACTTTCCGGCGGCGACGGAAAACTGACCTTAATTTCTGTATTAAAATGGCGCCTGTTTAAAATTTACTGCCTACTTTCGGGCGGCGATTAAAAGTTGACCTCAATTTCCTTATGAGGAAGGTGCATAAAATAAACGTTTAGATATTCAGTCAACCACATTTTATTGATTGCTCTATAAATTCAAATTATCAGAGAAGAAAAGAAAAGAAACTAATTTGCGAAAAAGTTAAAGAAAAAATCCCACACTGAGCTCCGTGTTTGGCAGTGAAAGTTAAGCAGAGATTGCGAATAGCTGAAAAACAAAAGCAACAGTATTAATATGTGTGTGTGTGTGCGAATTTTTTTCTGGTCTATAGCATAGCGCGATTTATATTGTTGCCGACACTTTGCACTTTGCATAGCAGAAGCCAGAATAAAATTGTGTGCCGAAATTTAAATACCCTTAACTGATTTTTTTACATGCAAAATACAAGATTTTTATACAATTTTTATACAATTAAATGAATGTTTATATTATGTGTCGAATGACTGCAACTATCTCTTAATTACTCCAGCCCACAAACAACTAAATAATAAAAATTGCTTTGCGCTTGCCTTTGATCTGAAATGTCTGTCTGTGCTGTCTGCTGCACACATTTTGAATGGGTTAAAGGGTACAAAAAGTAGGCAACTAAACTTTAACCGCAATATCCCTGAACAGGGTGGGTGGGGGGTGCGAAAGTTTGCACTGTGTTTGCGGCCTGTTTAAGCCAAGTTAGTTGGGCAGCTCGGCATGCCGCTGGCAGCGAGCAGCCAAGCGTGAGCCGGCAGTTCAGTTGGCCAACGTTTCCTTATTAAAACTGCCAATAGAAACCGACATTCGACACTCGCCAGACGTCAGTCGACAGCTTGTGGCAGGCACTTGTCCTGTTGCCACATTATGCAACTGCAACTTACGAGGCAGAGAACGGAACAGAGAGAGACAGAGAGGAACGAGAGAGAGAGAGAGAAAGGCACTATTTGTTTTTATGTGCATTTCATAAAGCATAAAGGAGTATATTGGTTAATGGCAAGACTGCAAAATTCCAAGACTATTAAATGCGCAGAATAATAATCGTAAAATGTAGAACTTTCACATATTTTAAAATTTAAAATTAAAAATCCAACTTTAATTTGGCAAATACAAAAAAAAAACTCTTCTTCAATTGCATAAATAATTACTATAGTGATCTTGCTGTAAACAGGGTATTGATGAACTAAGAAGACTTCTTTCTCATACATAAAAATTTATTATTCAGATGTTGTTGTAAACAGGGTATTGCAGCAGTCATATAAGGCCGACGGCAGCGCCCCTCACCTGTTTTGGTTCTGATTTTCCACTTGATGGAGTGCAAATTCGCAGCACCGCCCTGTGCAACGGGGCGTATTATCAAATTATAAGGCAACTTCGTGTTGCAAATGCATTGATAATGAGCAGAGCAGATGCGCAGCGTCACGTTAATTAGGTTGCATGCAACAAACACCCGCTCGCACTCATTTATTCAGTTGCACATTATCTAATAATATTTATGTGTGCGTGCGTGTGTGTGTGTGTGTGTGTGACTTCCTGTTGAAATGGCAACACAAATCTTTTTTTGCAATTACACAAATTGCCGTCAACATTTATGCTCATGAATTTCACAACGCGTTTGAGGCATACATAATTTATTTTCTCAACTACCGCCATTATAACATCAAGTTGAAAGACGTGCTTCAAACTGTTTTTCCTGCATTTCCACCCACCTCACTTTCCCCTCTCTCTCTCTCTCTCTCGCTCTTTTTGACCAAATGGGCATTTGTCGCCAAGTTGAAATTGCTTTTAATAAAATACAATTTCTGTTTGCTTTTGGCCCACATTCCAGGAATGCTCAAAATGAGCATTTTATAGTCATTAAGTGGTATCAAAAGGACACACACACACACACTGTCAAAAAAAGTTGTTACTATGTGCACTGTAAATTTCAATAAACTGTTGGCTTAGAAACAAACAAAAGCAACTTGAACGAAAAATCTGTCTGACCATAAGATCAGTAGAGAAAGAGAAAGAGAGAGAGATAGGAAGAGAGAGAGAGAGATAGATGAACCTTAAGCAATCAAATGTTTGTGGCACTTTAATCAATGCCTGGTTAGGGCAAATGCGACCACAAAAACTCAAGCCAGTTCAGCCATAAACACAACCCAACACACACACACACACACACACACACACATGTGTGTGCCTGTGAGAGATTTTCTATGAAGCTTGAGTGGGCCCAAGTGCTACCCAAAAAAGAACAAAAACTATTAATGTAAGTGGAAATGGGCGCATTAGGGCGTGCACACATAAGAGATCCCATTTGTGGATTTGGGCGGACAGCGAGACGGGGCGGACGTTGTTTACCATTTCGCCGCTTGAGCGCGTCGCCATTCGCCAGGCTAAACTAGGCGGGGCCCTCTTGTCAAACCTTTTATGTGCTTTTAATTTTCAAAAAAAAAAAAAGTAATAGAAAATGTTGTGCATTGTTAGCAGATTTTTGCGCCTTAACCCAATTTCGATTGTATTTCACTTGCCATTTTTCAATTGCAATTCGACTTTTATTTTTTATTTTGCGCTGCAGCTGCCGTTGTTCCCAAGCAAACAGACTACGCGGCGTATGCGCGATATATTTTGTATGCAAATACCCTGTAGGGCATTATGTTCATGACTCGGCATTTTGCAGCAAAGCACAAGTCATCCATCTCCACTTTCGAGTGGAGTGTGCTTCATTAGCTGCATTAGAAATTGCCTGGCGAGTGCAATTAATTACAAATCGGGATCACTGTACAGTAGTGGCTAAAATAAAAGGCACAGCATCAGAGACACAGACTCCATCAATGCCAACTAAATGTGGACAAATATAATTAATGGCACACAATCAAGCACACACGCACAACTATCTTTTGTCTATGACAAATGTAGGCCATATAGAATTGAGGCGTGGCCCGTGTTTAATAACTGCCCAAATGACAACTTTAATGCGTGCCCCAAAATTCAATTTGTATATAGCCGGATATAAAGCTAACTAAGTGCCGCAGTTGAAGCATCCGGTCTAGACTTGATTATCACTCTGAAATTCCAGTGTGCGCCTCTTGCTCTTCCTCTTTCCACTGCCCCGCTGTGCTAACAGCAGGCGCCAAACGAGCAGCTGTTCTTTGCACAAATGAGATACGTACTTAAAGATACAAGATAGAAAAAAGTAAAAGATGCAGAAGAAGAAGACATGGCTGAGGAATATCGGCCAGCGGCAGGCGTGCCACATGCTAAGCTATGTTTATGTGTGTGTGTGTGTGTGTGTGAGTGTGTGTGTGAATGTTCTTGAGCTTGTTATTTCCCATTCACAGTTAGCAGCACAACGTTTAATCTACCATAAACACATGACTGGATATTTATGAGTGTGTGTGTGTGTGCGTGTGTGTGTGTAAATGACTCGACAGGTGAGTGTTTCAGCTAAGCCTTTGTGATTTTATTATTTTCTTTTTATTTGGTTTGTTTTCCGAAAAGCGTTCAGTCAATAAGTTGCCAGCTTTTTAAGGTTCAGTTAAGACTATAGCTAAGATGACTTTAACATTAACATTAAACATTCATAATTCATAATTCATCAAACATCAGCATAAAATGTTGACTTAGCTAGCATAGGAAAAAAAGGAAAACAAAAAGCAATTATCAAAATGAATATTTATTTTTTCTGAGTATAAAAAAATAATTCATTCAGCAGTTTTCCATATGAAAAAAAAAATTGTAACAAATATAGGTTTATTAGTTATAGCGAAGCGTTTATACCCTGCCAATTTCATAAAATATTGTTTGAGAAAAATTCTGCGGATTTTGTAAGTTTTATTTCTCTGAAATTGTCCACTTTTTTAAGCCGAGAATTCTTTGAATGAAATGCAATTTTGAATTTAGAGAAGAGATAAAAGCAAGGCAATCCTATATATATCGATGATTCTGGGTAGTTGTAGGTGTACCCAAGGGTTGTACGTAGAATCTACATCAATTACTTAAATTAAGGTTTTCTTTAAAACTGCAGAAATATATGTGGGTGACAAATCCGATTATAGAAACGGAAATGTAAATAAAATAAAAAGGACATAAATACAGCAACTGCGTGCTTTTTTTTATTATACATATTTATTTGAGAATTTTAGAATTTATTGTAGTGTACTTCAAGGCAGGCCCTAGGGCTCTACGAGTCCAAACTTTATTTTTTTATTTTTACATATTTTTTTTTCTTTGTTGAGGGTGCCATGTGCGAGCATAATAAAAATGCATAACACGGAGCTGGGTGCTTTCTACGTACGCCCTCCGGCGGAAAACACGGGGGAGCAATCGGGACAGCGGGGCCAGGGGGACTGCGGGGAATTTCTCACACATAGCTTCGATTTTCGAGTGGCAAAAAGGCAAATAAAACTTGCGCCGGCTACAAATTTAATGCGCTTACGATAAATTTTCATTAGGCTGGCAAATGTTGGCATTCAATCTGATTTCGAACACCAGGCGGCGGACTGAGAAATCGCAATTTGAATTGAGTGTTCTTTAAAAAAAAATGCTTCACCTGGCCACTTGCAGGACGTGCTGCGCTTTGTTGCTATTATTGTTGTTGTTTATGGTTTAATGCGCTCGTAAAATGCAAGACAGGTCACGGCAAGAAATGGCTAGAGGCACGTATAAAACACACACACACACACTCGCTTTGTTGTGTGTCGCTTAGTAGGTCAAAGAGATTTAGTTATTTCGTGTTGCGGCTTACCTGGCGTATACTTAATCACCAAAGCTGGCCAAAAAACAGTTTAACTGAAACTGAAGCCGCCGCCGCTGCCGCCAAAGGCGAAAGGTCAACTGCGCGCTGGCACGTGAGATTGATTAACCAGCTGATTTATTGTGGCCGACAGACAAACACACACAAACGTTTCTATTTTAGCGGAATATTCGCTTAGCCGACAAAGTTTCTAGCCCAAGTTTTTAGTGGGGGTTTCTTATTTCTCAGCGAAACGCGCGCGTTGCGTACAAGTTGAAAACTGTTTTGTGGACTGCTTTCGACGCTGCTTTTATATAAAGCCGCCAAACTGTGCGCCGCACCAGCATTCAAAACACAACATGTTGCACGGCGCGCTTGCAACGAAAACAAAACTTCCAGTTGGCCACGGCGCAGGCGCCTCGCGTGGGGCAGCCCCGTTGCCGATTTATGGCAGAGCACTCCTTGCCCCTGTCGTCCTGTCAGCCAGGACACGCACCAGGAGCTTTTCTTGGCCCCCTCGCCTGGAAATGTTGGCCCGAACATGTTGTTGGTGCTGTAGTGCTACCAAAAGTTGCGTTGCCAACTGCGTCTTGGCCTTGTTGCACAGTTTGGCAGCTCAATTTGGGCTTAGAAAATGCATTTTTAGGCCCATTACAATTATCAGGCAGTTAGACAAATTTGGTGTCAATGTTCAATATCGAAATTTTTTATATACAACATTGTACAAAAAATATATATATATATATATATATATTCTGTTACCATAAGGCAATGTACAATGTTGTATATATATATATATATATATATATTTTTTTTTTTTTTTTATAACTGTTTGATTTATATTCCGCTCGTTTACTTCCACTAATATTAACCATTTCTTATTTAATTCTTACTCTCTTTGGCTTCACTTTCAACCATCCAGTTTCCGTTAAAATAAAAATAATAAAATTTCAATAAAATTTCGAATTTTTATCAATATGAAATCAAAATTGTAATCAAACTGAACTTGTTTTTTTTTCTATTTGGCCACATTCTCTTTTGAGTTATGAACCTGCAAATTAAGCCAACCTCAAACCGCAAATCAAAGCAAATCCGCACGCAATTTGAGTCTGACATCAGCAAGGCCTTAGCCTGGCCTTCTGGCCATGGCCTTCGTTGGTAGCCTGGCAACGATTCGGAGCTTTTCTCGGCCATGGCCGTAAAACGAATATTGTGCGAGTCACCGAGAATCCAAATGCCAATAATAACTGATAGGCTTACAATTAGTAGCGCATGCCGAACTGAAGCGGCACCTGTCAACAGTGGCTCCAATTTGTATCTGACGGAATTTCATTAGAATGCTTGTGGCCCCTTCTTAATATTAACAACAAGGAGTACTTGCAACAAGAACTAAACAAATAGAGTAAGCTTTGGCCTGGACACATAGGCAAATACTTTGTCACAGATTGCGTTTGATTTATACGTACGTAGAGTAGAAAGAGAATCGATTAACGACGGATATTCAATATTCAATAGCGTTCAATTTAAACTGCTGACAGCAGTTTGCACTTTGCCTGGCCAAAAAGGACAGCACCCGTTTGAATTGACGGCAACAACTTTCAGGCAACATGTCCAAGTTTTTCATTAACCTGACTCGTCCAGATACGCACGTTGGCAGCTGCCTATGCAAGAGCGTTAACTTGTTCTCCGCAAACTACCGCTCATAGTTTTGCAATTTAAAAGGGTATATGAGTTCTGTAACGCAAGGAGATAATGAAAGCAATATTAACTATCGATATTAAATTACACACATACAAAATGATTGCAAGTGCAGCAGTATATACTAACAATCGAGATTAAGATAAGTCTATCGATATGCAAGTGAGGTAGGCACGAGCTTAAAAGTGCCAGCCCTAAGGATATCGGCGTGCAAGCGTGACTGTGAAATTAATAATTAATTAATATAATAGATTGTGAAAAATAACCATTTTAAGCTATTAAAATACAGCGTACAGAAGGATTTAAACTTTAGTTAAGTAAAACAAGAATTTGAATGCTCTAAATATAACTAAAACATTTCTTGCTTGACTATTGCATTTCGATGTCTTCAACTTGCGTTTAAGAATGTTCTTGAAATGAAATTTTCTCAAAATGTTCACAATATGCTCACAATGTGCAGGGTATCGCTTAGTCCACCCCTCCTCGTACTTCGTTTTATTTTGTTTTTAATGATGCTTTTGCGTTACAGTGGACCAATGGCAGCAGTCAAGCGTTCATGGATAGCGCCAGGAACCCGAACACGTATTTTATTATCATTTTTGCGGTAGTTTTACAGTCTGTGTATGTGTGTGAGTGTGTGTGTGTGTGGGAGATGCTTGTTGTTGTGGGCAAAACGGCATAAAAAGTTTTGGGCATTCTGTTGCTCGATACGTATTTCAATTAGGTTTTCCTCCATTTTTATTTTTATCTTGTGTTTTTTGCCTTTTGTTTTATGCATGCTCTTTGAGCTGTGCCTGGCATTTGACCAGCAGAAACAACAAAAAAGAGCTGAACTGTGAAAGCTGAACCATTAAATGAGCTTGTTGACAGCGCAACTGTTTTTCATTTCATGGTTGCATGAAGTCGTTTTAGTTTTCCGACTCAAATGTGCAAAATTGTGATAAATGTGATTGCAAAATGCTTGCGGGAAACTTTTGAAATTAAGTGCCAATTGCAATATGCAAACAAATCTCTCTCTTTCCCCTTTTACTTCACAAGGCAATGCCATGGCAACTAAAAAAGCTATCAAAAAATATGCAACTCACAAACGCCCACACACTCACACACACACACGCACACCAATCAACACACGCACACTGTAAACTCTTTTCCAGGTAAGCGCAAAGATGCACATGACATAATTCCTTAATTACCAAAGTTGTCATATGCACCTGAAAGCTAACATAACAGCTATTTTGCTTACCTCTGCTGCTGCTTCTTCTTCTTCTTCTTTTACTTCTCCTGCTTTCACTTCGTTTTCTTCTGTTTGCTTGTGGCTGGTTAAATTGCAAACTTTTACTGACACGTCAACAATTGCGCCTAGTTCTAGGTCAAAATTCAGCAGAAAATACTCCTATTATGTAAACATATATATTCTATATGAATTTAAAATGCAGCTGACACTAAGTCTGAGCTTAAGTAAGATATACAAATATTTTTAGTTATTCAATAAATTACAAAGGGTTTATAGATATGTAAATAAATACGTAAATTAACAACTATATTTATTTATTACACACAAATTTATCTAAACAATGCACTGAGCTTTGCTTCTTAAGCCCCAACTGCTAATTCAGGCAATTTATACCAGGGACAACAGTGCGTATGAAAAATGTGGATAAGCGACATTTCAGCAATTGTTTATTTTATATATATAAAACAAATAAATGTTGCAGTAGGTAGATTAAATTGTTTATGCACAGTGCGATTTCACTATTAAAAGATAATAATGAAAATATACTCTGCTCACATTCGGCCCACATAGGAGTCTGATGACTGATGTCAGCCAACAAACAGGCAAATTGGCCAAATGTTGTCAAGGAGTTGTCAATGACAATTACAGCAGCAGCAATATGCTCTTTGGATAGCAATACTTCGCCCTCATCTTCACCTTTGTGTCTGCTCATGCATGGCACACCTTCATTTTTGCCTTTTACAGTGCCTGCAATTGTCATGCTGGGCTGCCTTGAGCCGTGAAAATGTCTTATTTGCAGCTGCATTTCCGTTTCCATTTCCGTTTGCCGCTGCGGTTTGTGCCGCCAATTTCAATTTCAATTTGCTGACGTTTTCCGTGAAACTCGAAATGTTGCCCGGGACAACAGAAAAGTTTCTGTTTGACGCAGATTCTGCTGGTGCCACAGTGCCACCAATTAGTGCGCGTTCGGTCTGCCAAACTGGTGGCGACATCACCTTCGATCCAACTGCCAAAAGTGCGCAACAAAATTACGCTGAAATGACAAAATTGAACGCAGCACAAAACGAAAACTCGGATTTTAATTAAAATATTTTAAAAGCCCTCAAATTCGCACTAATTATTTTATACCTGTCTGCTGCGTTTGTCTATAGCTATGAATAATGTTTTAAATGCAAATATATATCTATCATTTATATATATATAATTTTGAATTTAACTATAATTCTTAAATCTTGCAAATGTTTTCTATAACTTACCTCGTTCTCAAATTAAATTACGCGCTTTCTGTCAAATGCAAATATATTCCTATCCAAAGGAATATTTCTGCGGCCAGCAAATTCGCATGTCAGCTGCATGCTGCCATGCTGTCAACCTGTACAGGCCCCGCTCCCAAAAGTAGGCAACAGCAAAAAGCACTGACTGACAACGGTGTAAAATTTGGCAAATGCCTTGCACACTTCAAAACATAAGGGGATAGCAGAGTGACTATTAAATACCCTGGATGTGTGTCAAGTTGAATTAAGACAGCATTTAAGCCGGGAAATTAATTGGCTATATAAACTTGGCACTTATTGGCCAAGAATATAAATGGAAGACATTACACCTTAATTTTCATACCCATTTCTAATGGTAACAGGGCATAAAAGGTAATGCTGATTGCAGCAAATTTGCCAACATGGCTGTTGATTTTTGTGCCGAAGCATATATGTGTGCGTGCGTGTGTGTGTGTGTGTGTGTGTGTGTGTGTGTGCGCGCTTTATGCATTGGTCACTACGCTGGCATTCAAATTTTGGCCAGTGCAGTTCACAGTTATTTTGTTGCTGTTGCTGCTTCTGCTGTCGTGGATTGATAGCTGCAGTAACTTTGATTTATGGCCAGCTGGCTGCCAGGACACGTGTCCTGCGAGCGTGCGAGTCCATTGGGACTGATGATGATAATGATGATGATGGTCAAAACGTTGCCAAACTATCTCTGCGCCTGTTCGGCCCAAACAAACGATCAGCGTCAGTTGTCACTGGGCCAACGACAAAAACAACAATTGTACCACATATCACTCTTCTTTTTCTTTACGTTGCTGTTGTGTTGCAATTTACAAGCTGCACTTGACATTGAATGCAGCACAAGATAAAACTGAGCACTGACATTTATTAGCTGCCTCTTGTTTAGCCCGCAGGCGTTGATTAGGTCACCAGTTGGACTCCAGCTTCTACACTCGAAGAGAACAGCCAAGACAAGCTCAAAGGAATTTCAAACACATTTGCAATAAAAGAACATGTTGTTCATCTTGTGTTTTAATCCCAAAAACAAAATGTGCAAAAACTTTCATCCGACTTTTTATGCAAACAAATTTGAGTTTAAAAGTTCATCTAAAAATCTCTGAGTGCAGCTGCTTAAGGTACGCTTGAAATTGAGCTCAATATAAAGGTCTTGAGGCACAGCCAAAGGGTCAACAGGTTGCAGCAGTCAACTGCAGTGAAACACCGTAGCGGCAATAAAAACAACAGCTCTGGAAAACCCAACTGTGCGTTAAGTTCAGTTAATTTTATGCTGCAGGTGAACCTGAAAAACAACCTGATAAGGCTTTAACTGAAAGTAAAAAAAAATGTGATCCAAAAATATGGCAACCAGTGGGTCAATCGGCTTTTAGGAAAAGGTCTTACATCAAAATCCATTGATATATATATATAAAGACGAGATATATGTATATACAGACAAAGATTAATATACATAGAAACCGGAGTTGAGTATTTTTGTTCCCTTATCCAAAAATAATCCCTTGATACATTGTTTTCTATAAACAGCAATATATTTTACACTCTTTGTCACTGTTCTCTCTTTTCACTTTTATTCTCTTTTTTCCTAAGGGGCTTTTTTATGATGTCATTTCGTGATATATTTACAAAGCGAACAACAATTTAGCGTGTGAATACCCGAGTATTTCACTAATTATTTAAATATACTACGTAGAAATATATAATAGCAACAATAGAGATAACACCAAATTGGTCATAGTTTTAAGTAGTCATGTAAGACCCTTTTGCCTTATTGCGCGTTTAATTTTAAATAAATTTAATTTGTATTTTTTTTTTTTTATTTAAATATTTTAATAAGTTCAAATAAAACATAGCATTGAGTTAGAATTTAATAATAAATAGTATTAAACTAGTATGAATTGCCAATTTCCAACTTAGAGCTCTTCAGCACTATGCCGAAAGTGTGCCTAGTTGAAGTATATGCCGAAAATTAACAAAAAAAATTCCCATGATATATCTTTATTAATATTTAGCGATCGGAAGCCAGTTGTTCTATCGGCCAACACTATCAACATTGGACTATCAGCAGAGCGAAAAAGTTTCTGTTCTGGCCTTGAAATCAGCGCACTTAATAATTGATTTATTTCACAAAAAATTATAATAAAAAAAATTTTTGTTCAATATTTCATATTTTTTGAACAGCAGAATTAGTCTGTAGGACAAACCATAACAAAAATGCTATCAAACAAAAGCTTTGACAAAGTTATGGGAGTTTTCAAGTCAACATTTTTGTCAATTTTGGCATGATTTTTGACAAAAGTTTTTTGAAGCTTCTTACGAACAGACGGAATACCTTTTTGTTGTTCGGAGATGCTTCGTCCACTTGTATACTTAATCATTAGTGGAAAACAAAAAAAAATTATTGTCAAAGAATTTAATCAAAGTTCTAAGTTTAACATTGTAGGTGGAAACCGTTTATACAATTGGCCCGCGCAATACTTATAACACATCTGTATATTTAGAAGCGTCTACTTTATAGTACTAGATAATATCTACTGCTACCGATTTGTCTACATGTTCGCAGCTTGATCCGTTCGTTGCGGCCCCAAAAAGCGACCGGCAAAGAAGACGGCTTTCCTGTTGCGTATGTAGAAGACAAAGGGATGATCCACCTTGAAGGTCTTTTTTTGCATATTCAAGCTCATGGGCACAAGTTTGAGAACTGTGGAGAGTGGAAATGTCATGAGTACGATATTAATAATTCAAATGTAACCATTGTCACCTACATGTAACTGCCGCCGCCTCGCAGCCCGCCTCGTTGACATCGATGTACCCACGATGTTTGACCGATGAGATTTTCTGACCAGTTGCCTCCTCGAAGAGTCGACTCAGGTTGGCCGCATTGCTGAACACCTGCGAAATGCCCAGCTGTGGAAGAGATTCTAAGTATTCCGCTCAAACAAATATTAAATAGAAGCTCACCTGCTGCAGCGTCTCCTTCAGATCCAAGTCGAATTCAATGCTAAACCTGGGCAAAGCTATCTCCACATCTTCCATCCTCATGCTCTTTTCAATGTTGGACAATTCCACATCTTTTAGCATGGGCTCCAACTCGACAAGACCACAGATTTTATTGGGCAGTATGATGAGCAGGGTTATATCCGACTCGGCAAAGGGCAGTTCCACGGCTCTGGCATCCAGCCGGGGCAGCTCTGCGTATTTGAACTTGTCCTCCTGGAACATCATGTCCACCCCAACGCCGTTGCTTGCATTTATATAGAAATTATCGCGCATCGTGCACTCCGGCGTAAAAGGCCTGAGAAACAGGCCCTTAAAGTAGAGCACGTTCACCAGAACAGCGCTCGTCTCCGCATTCACCGCATCCGGCTGCAGGAGATCCCGTATCTTGTGCTCTGTTGCCTCCTCCACCAGGGCGTTGATCTGTCCAGTGGCCTCTGCCGGATTGGCGAAATTCAGCGACTTTGGCTTGTGCAAAAAGTAATCCTCGGCGATTTCATTGAAATCCTGCAGCAGCTGCAGCCGCTGGCTCACGAAGAGATGGTTTACGGATTTCAGTGTCAACTTCGGGCCGTAGCTGCACAGCTTCGTCCAAAACTCGTGATAGTTCTTGCCAACCTGCTGTCGATCGAAGGCTCCCAGCTTCAGTGCCGATCTCAGCTCATCCGCCGTGTTGCCCGCCGCACCCACAAAGGCCAGCATTAGAGCCGTCTGTATCGAGATGGGCGAGACAATCACACTGTTTCCGGTCGTACATTCTTGCAGGGCATTGTTCCTCACGATCACATCGTATAGCTCGCTGGCGAATTTATTATAAGGGTCCTGGCTCATATTCCACAGCTTGCGACGAAAACTGTAAAAAATGTATTTATTCATTATGAAAAGCAAATATTTTGAAAGCAACAAAGTGCAAAGAGAAACTATTTCTAATATCTAAAAATAACGAAATCCTTGCGAAATTTCATATAAACGGATTTCGGAAAAGAAAATCAGTATTTTCCCAAAAAAAACTTGAAAGTATCTTAGAGAAACTCTACTTCACAATATAAATGCACATAAGAACCTCTCACGATTCTCCAGAACTTTATTGACCCAAATAGCAATATATGATAAGATACAACTGTAAAATTGCCAAAGCAGTCACATAAAATAGATAACTGATAACTTTCCGACTGAATGGAAGAGTCAGAAATTATGCAGGAAAATAACCTTAATATTATTCCATGATTTAAAAATCGAAAGTTATTTTACGTATTTTTCTGAGAAACACCGAGAATTTCAATAAACAAAAAGTAAAAACCAACCGATTAAACTGAGTACGTAGAAACGACTAACAGGCCAGGTGAGTCAGGCAGGTAACGTTGTCAAATTTAGTTAGATAAGATAAACACAGAGATACTCTTTCCCTCTCTCTCTCTCCGCTAGAAACTAGCAGACTGTCTGGCCACCATATATAGAGAGAGGTGCTGTTACTAACCATCATCATCAAATGTCACAGATAGTTTTATAAATTAATTTATAAGTTTCCTGTATTTAATTTTTTTAAAGAGTATTTCAGCTTAATATCTCCCGGCCTCTTTTTTGTACTAAATATTAAGATTAACAATCAGCAATGATTAAATTTTAAATTTGCCATAAAGCAAAGATAAGGCATTATACAAATTTTAAGGCCAGTTAGCCAAAAATTCGAAAGAACCGAACGCATTTTTTTTAATACCCTGTAAGAATTCTTCTGGGCGATATGTAGTTCTCAGTCCCGCCGGGTCCAATTTACAAGAAATTTATTATTACGCTGAGACTAAGTTAATTGGCGGAAATTGTCAGGAATTCAATTTGTAAGCCCTAACTCTAACGGAATACACTGTACATAAGAATAGTCTAACGAAAATTGTTTACTAAATTTTGTTGTTAAAAATTATGTTTATTTTTATGAATTAGTATAAGCTAAAGAGCTTATCAAAATGTCTTATGTACATATATTATATACTTGTATTTATTATACTATGTATTTGTTTATTGATCTGCCGTTCAGCACGAAACGTAGATTCGAATGTTTCACTCAGAACTGCTGATAAGCGGCTCAATAACGACAAAATGAGGAACTTTTACAAATTGTCAGGCAGTTTGAATCGCACTTCCATCGCAACAGTTCGTAAAGCCAGTGTTACGGTGTTATTGTTCTGCTTTAATTTAAAACTTTAGCCGATAAAAGCCAAATTAGCTAGCCAAATGCAGCGGCATTTGCAATTACACGGTAAGCAAAAAACAAAAACAAAATAAACGGCTGATAAGCGCTGCAGCAAAAAAAAATGAGGGGGCGTTAAAGAGCGTGAGAGATCTGACGAATAAATTAAGAGTGCTGCATACAGCAAATGAAAGCAAGAGCAAAGATATAAAGAGAGAGCACGATACGTTGCAAAAAACACACAGGGAGCAACGTAGCAAAACAAAGAGAGTAAACCTGTTGTGAACTAAAACCAATGCACGCACACATGCATAAATGTTGCCCATATATAAAAACAACTGTGCACTGAGAGTTCGCGTTCAGTTGGCGTACAGACGCCTACCCAAACACATCAGAGTGAGGTCATACGCGCATTGCAAACTAAAAGAAAGCTAGAAAAATATCAAGAAAAAAACAAAAACTGAAACGGAGAAAGCCGCAAACAACAAACAAATCCGTTTTAACAAGATATTTAGTTAAGCGACAGGCAAGACGGCTAGACAACGCCAAATAATTAATAACATCCGACGAGGTGACTCACACAGCGGCAATTACATAAATTCATGAAATCATACAGTTTATTTACACACACTCACGCACACACGTGTTTACACTCCACAGTCTGTCTGCCGCTCTCGCTGCTGCTGCTGCTGCTGCTGCTCCAGCCCCCGCTGCACCACGCCCAGCCCGGCGCCACACCAGCCAAAGCCATGGCCAACACGGAGAGCAACAATGCGGCCGAGTTCGCGCACCGCTTGGCCAACTTCTCGATGAACCTGTACGGCAAACTGATCGCCCTGAAGCCCAACACGAACGTGGTCTTCTCGCCGTTCTCGATACAGACGTGCGCGGCGATGGCCCGCCTGGGCGCCGAGGGCGAGACCGCTGCCGAGCTGGATCGCGGCCTCGGCCTGGGCTCCTCCAACGTGAACCAGATAGCCGAGAGCTTCAATCAATTGCTGGCCGTTTACGAGAAGAGTCCCGTGCTGCGCATCGCCAACAAGATCTACGTGATGCGCGGCTACGAGCTGGACGACGAGTTCAATGCTCTGCTCACCAAGCAGTTTCTCTCGGGGGCGGAGAACGTGGACTTTGCGCGGAGCGCGGCGGCAGCGAGCACCATCAACAGCTGGGTGGAGGAGCAAACGAACAGCCTGATCAAGAACCTGGTGGCGCCCAGCCTTTTGAATGCCCTGACGCGTCTGGTGCTGATCAATGCCATTCACTTCAAGGGGGAGTGGCTGCACACGTTCCCAAAGCATTTGACGCGCAATGAGCGCTTCCATCTGAACGATGTGGACGGCCTTGATGTGCCCATGATGAATCTAAAGGAACGCTTCCGCTATGCCAATCTGCCCAATCTGGATGCGGCTGCGCTGGAGTTGCCGTATAAGGACTCCGATCTGTCCATGCTGATAGTGTTGCCCAATAGCAAGACGGGCCTGGCACAGCTGGAGGAGAAGCTGCGCACCACGCCGCTCTCACAGATCTCGGAGCAGCTGCGCAGCACCGAGGTGAAGGTGAAGCTGCCCAAGTTCAAGGCCGAGTTCGAGGTGGAGCTGACGCCCGCCTTCAAGCAGGTGAATACAAAACTGATGATTGTCTATAATATCGATAGATTTATATATAAATCCTCTTTCAGTTGGGCATGTCACGGATGTTCTCCGACAATGCGGAGTTTGGCAAAATGTTGAAGTCACCCGAGGAGCTGCAGGTTTCGGCCATTATACACAAGGCCTTCATCGATGTGAACGAGCAGGGCACCGAGGCAGCCGCCGCCACCGGTAAGTCATATATCCTAGTTGATTCTCTAGTTGATGTCCACCAGCTGCATCCACATTAGCATCATCATTCTGTGTGTTTTGGTTTGTACATTGTCTCGGTTTTTCTTTCTGTCTGTTCTCTCATTGTCTGTAGCCTCCGTTGTGCGCATGAAACGGAGCCTCGGCTCGCTTGAGGAGCCGCCCCGGTTCCACGCCGATCATCCGTTCATCTATGCGCTGAGCCACAACCAGCAGCTGACTTTGTTCTTGGGCGCCGTGGTGCGGCCCGAGGGGGCCTCGAACCTCGAACACGATGAGCTCTAATCGCAATTTTTAGCAAATCAAACACTTCACGGGTATTTCATTTAAGTTAACAATAAAGGTAGCTGGCTATAAATATTTATGTAATCGTTCTTTTTTTATTGCTTAGATAACCGATAATCGATGACATGACACATAGATGAATTCTTTATTTATTTGTCGTTCACTCATAAATTATTTATTATTGTTGATTCAGCTAGTTTTATCTGCACTTGTTTTGGTTTGGACTACTAAATTACTAACAATTGAATTTGTGTTTGGCCTTCATTTTCAGTCACAAAGCATTGTTGTTTATTTTATTTTATTATTATTTTTTTTTGTTAACAATAGTGTTTGGTTTCTTAATTTCTGATTCCCGCAGCTATCATCGTGGCTACTAGATCAGCTTTATTTGCCAAGAAAGAACCGATGCATTTCCATGTGAACCGTCCATTTAGCTTTTTTATAGCCAATAAGCGCGGTATGCTGTTTTTTGCTGGCAAAATGGAACAATTTTAATCAGCTAACAGTTTTATTAACTATTATTTTAGTCTAACTTTTTTTGTGTGAATATATTTAATAAAGGTAATGGAAATAGGTATCAGCATAAACAGTTGATTGTGACCCTAAAAATACACTCAAAAAAAATTAATTTCAAATTCCTTTACTAATTGGTTAACTCATACAAACATTTGTTGATTAGCTGTGTCTCTCATTCCTATATCATTATTGATCATTGCAAATCATCCATTTCTTTATTACATTATCAAGGAACGTAACTTATTAAAGTTATAAAGAAAAATTGCATTTCTCTATAAATCCATTTAAATAGTTTTCTACGGTTTTTCATAATAAATACCCAAGTTATAGAGGCTGTCATTAAATTTATTGCACGACATGTTTAAATAAAATTCCGGAAATAGAAAGCAATTTAATCTAATCAATGGTGAATTATTTTAATACAACTTTGTGACAACTTTATAGTTTAAATATTTGCAAGAATTTTTATCAATATTTTTGTTATCATGATCATCATTCTCATGATCAGCTCACAGCTGCACCTCTCATATATCGTATGGGTCTCGTTTTAATCGTGTCTGTTTTGTTCTTGTCTCCCGTTCTCTTTTACTTGTTCTTTTTTTGTAGGCATGGTCATGTGCTTTGCATCGATGCCCATGTTCCAGCCGGAGCCCATTCGCTTCTATGCCGAGCATCCATTCGTGTTTTACATTGCCAACAAGCAGGGCGCGGTTCTCTTCGCGGGCAAGCTCTTAAATCTATAAAACGCGTCTCTTAAGCGCAGAGACAAGACAAAAAATAGATAAAGAAAACCAAAACAGTTAAACACACGGCGCGAAAAAAGCAAATATTTATATTTAAATAAATAAAAACACTGGTCTCAAAACAAATCGCAAATCAAAACGAAAACGAAAACGCACAAAAAATAAAAACACGTCGAGCAGCAAAGTAAATGTATAATAAAATTTCTGTAAATAAAAAACAATTTAACTTATCAGTGATTAATCATTTAACTGTAGTTGCGGGAGTTGCTGCTTTTACCACAGCTTAATAATAAAATTCTGTAAATAAGAAAAAGATTTTGCAAGTGCTCTCAAGAATATATTAGTAACTTTTTTATCATGATCATCATTCTCATGATCAGTTCACAGCTGCATCTTTCATATCAAATTGGTCTATTTGTTATTTCCTGTCTCTATTCTAGTTTTAATTTTTTTTTTTAGCATCTTAAACCTTTCTTTGCACCAAAAATATAATAATAATTCAATTTTCTTTCAAGTCTGCGATCATTTATTTTTTTTTGGTTCTTATACTAATCCTGCATGTTTGGTACATTAAATAATAATAAAATATATATATAAACATAAGTTGATGGCATTTTTATGGCTTGTCCACAGTTTTTCGCATCATGCCCATATTGGGATTCCGGGGCAAGAAATTCTTTGCCACGCATCCGTTTATCTACTTTATCAAGTCCCAGAGAGATCTTCTGCTCTTTGCCGGCAAGCATTTGGGCTAAATCAGCGACTTATTTTAAAATTATCAAATAAATATAATTAAACTTATAAAAAAAAAGTTATATAAGATTTGTTTTCTTTATGGTTTTCAGACTATAGGTAAGTTTAAAAACTAAAACAGAATTTATAATTTAAAGATTTTCTCTATAATTACAACAATATTTGTTTAAATTTGAGAAACTTTTTTGTTTCGAAACCAAACTTGGCAAATTTAAAAATTTACTTATTTGCAGCGTGTATTTTTTTATATTTAAGCAATGCAATAAATTGGCAATAATTGTAAACAGTTAAAGTTCAATAAGAAGCAGCTTATCTTATACAACAATTTCCAACTACAAATACCCACATATATACACTTATATCATCTGATATGTGGATTGATTCGTGGCGACCTCATCGAGATGCATTTACTAAAGCCAGTGAAGCGCCGCATTCGGGCACGCAACTCCGGCGTAAAACTCGATTTAATAATGTGCTAAAGTCGCAGTAGATCTTTTAATGCCAGTCAAGATGCATTTGCTGAACTTTCTGTGGATTTCTCTCCTGATGCGCTTTGGCAGCGCCAACGTGACGTATACGCAATTCAACAGTGAGTTGAGCTTAGCTTGAAACGCTCGCTGATCCTGATCCTGATCCTCCCCTCACGCAGTTACGCTCTACAAGCGAATGCCGGACATGTTCCAGCTGGATGACTACGATCTGTGCCTGGGCCAGGAGCCCAGCCGGCTGCTGGCGCACAGCACCTATTGCCTGGTCTATGCGGAGCTGGTGCCCAATGCCAGCTCCGCCCTCTGGCAGCAGATCGAGCAGATCTCGCGGGATGGCAAGCATCGCTTCCGCCACGATCGCCTCTTTGTGGGCGTCTGCCTGGAGCGCTGCAAGCGCGAACTCCAAACACTGTCGCGTTTCCAGATCCAGCAGCTGTACGAGGGTCACGTGTCGGACACGGAGGTAAGTGGACGGACGTCCAATCGAACGCTGATTAACTGGGATTAATGCTGCCCGCCCCGCCAGCTGAGCAGCTACTACGCCAAGGTGCACAAACGGGCGTCGGACGAGCGGCTCCACTACGATCACCTGGTCAACAGCTGCCTCAACAGGCAGCTCGGACCACGGCATCAGCTCCGCCTGCGCAGCAGCATCGAGTACTGCGAGTGGGCGGACGAACACCTGGAACACGGTAAGCAGATGCCAGGGTATCACGGTGCGTTGACTAGAAGATACCCTGTACCCAGTTGCCAGCACATATTTTTACAACAACTACAGATTCAATATTGAGTTAAAATCGTGACCAAAAAAATTGTCAAACGTGAAAATCGGTTCTGTTTTGACAAATATCCTCAATATCGGTGAAAATCGATAGTAGTAGGGAACTATTCTTTCAGTGACAGGGTGTGCTGTCAATTTAATTACTCTGGGGTGAATAATTAATGATTTATGACCGTACGTGACCGTGTCCCTAATAAAATAGAATACATTTAAGATATGAAATCATATTTTGTACTGTGTGCAAATCTCACTTGTAATGCGTCCAGATGCACTGGATCTGACCGTGTATGTGCTGCTGGCGATGCTGTTGTTGCTGACCGGACTCTCCTCCTGGTATGACTATCGCCTGAAGCGGCGACAGCCCGTTCCAGCCGCAGCGCGTGGCAATCGGTTCTACCAGCAGCGCCTGGAGACACGTGGTAAGTAGGAAACGAGATTGCAGCAGTGCTGCCTTGTTAAAGCCGCACCCGATCCTCGCCAGCCCAGCAATTGTTGTGCAGCTTCTCGCTGTGCCGCAACTACTATCGCTTGGTGCTGTCCTCGGGCAGCGGTCTCTCCAAGGATCTGCGTTTCTTTGACGCCTTCCGCGTGGTGGGCGTCTTCTTTGTCATTTTGGGACACACGCTGATGATCTTCATGACGGTGCAGCTGCAGAATCCCGAGTTCTTCGAGCAGTTCCTCTACAAGTTCGAGACGTCGATCTTGCAGAACGGCAACGCCGTCATCCAGATCTTCTTCGTGATGAGCGCCTTTCTGCTCTACGTGAATTTTACGGAACGCAGCTGGATCGGAACGGACACCGGTATCTGGTCCTGCGTGGGCGTCTACTTCCGGGTGTTCTTCAGCAGATACCTCCGACTGCTGCCGTCCCTGGTGATGCTCATCCTATTCAACGGCACCATCCTCAGCCGACTGGGCGATGGACCCTTCTGGCGTCACCTGACCGAGGCGGAGCGGGTTTTCTGCCGCGAGCATTGGTGGAGGAACGTCTTCTTTGTCAACAACTATATGCTGCAGGAGAGCGTAGGTGCTTGGCTGTGTGTCCGACCGTTAGATACCCTGTAATCTCTGTCACTTTGCAGTGCGCCCAACAAACGTGGTACATGGCAGCGGACATGCAGTTGTTCGAGCTCTTCCTGGTGATCATCATCGTCACCAAAAAGTGAGTTAACTAGCTAAAATCTTTCCGCAACTCTAATGCTCGACTACAGATACCCTGGACTCACGCGATCTATTTACACGCTGCTGTTTGTCGCAACATTTGCCGTGCCCGCACTCCTCACCTATTACCTCAAACTGGATGCCGTCTATCACTTAAAACCGGAGTAAGTCTTATTGGTTGATAGCTAATCTTAGTCAGCTTCTGCCTCCCAACAGAACCTATCGGTACATGTTCTTTCGCCACGCGGAGACCTTCTACCAGATCTATCCGGCCTTCTACACCAATCTGGGCGGCTATTTCACGGGCTTCCTGTGCGGTCATCTCTATCTCAGAGTGCGCTCCTCGCCAGACGCCGCCAGCTACAGGGGCAAGTGGCAGCTGGAGCTGGGCATGTGGCTGCTGCTGCCCGCTGCTCTGCTGATCCTCTTCTCAGGCTTCATTTTCATCCAGCACGACTTCGAGAAGCCCTCCCTCTGGCTGGCCCTCTATGCGGGCGTCTACAAGAATCTCTGGATTCTGATCTGTGCTGGATTTGTGTGCTCCATGTTCTGCAAAGTGGGCTGTAAGAGGTTGTCTAATATTACTATTACATATAAAAATAATATATACTATTTATTTTAGGGCTGGCTTACGAATTCTGCTCGTTGCCCATTTTTCGGCCTTTGGCGAGAATTTCCTTTCAGGCCTTTCTCTGGCATGTTTTTGTGCTGCGTCTCGTTGCGGGCTATTTTCGGCAGCCCATCTATGTGAACAGTTTCTATTTGGTGAGTTTACCGTTAGCTTTAACTGTTCTTATGATTTCTAATTGATTTTTCTCAGTTTGGCAATGTTGTGCTTGTGTTTGTTCTCACGCAAATTGTGGCATTCTTTGCGGCGCTGCTCTTTGAATATCCGTTGGCGGAGCTCCTACGACTACTGACAATGCATGAGAAAAAGACTGTTGAACAAAAACAGGCTACATACAATTTAAATGTATTTCAAATAGATGTAAATTCTCGTTAATAATTTGATGTTCAAAGTTAGTTTCAAATAAAATAAAATTAACTTAAATTCGCTAGGGTGACCATCATCATAATATTAATATTTAATTGCGAGTCAGTATATATTGCGGAAAGTTGGCAGTCCTACTGTGGGATTATTTCACTTGGCTATCTTTGGTCACACCGTCTGGTTGTTCAGTTTTGTTTTCTCTCGTCTCGCTCGTCGGCGTTTTGCTACGTTTCGTCTTCGCGTAACCACAAATTCTTAAACAGTTCACAACAATAAAGTGCGAAATTTAAAATTTATTTTTCTCAATAAAAGTAAATAGCCCATGCCCCAGCATAAATATTAAAGAAAAGTGAGTGCTCCAGTGTGTGGGTATTTATTGTAATTCCATTGCGGCAACTTTGGCATTTCGATACAAATTTCAATGAATCACTGTTGTGTTTTTACAGCCAGACATCAAGTGGCAGGCACTTAATTTGATTTATTATTAATATTTAAATATTTACCGATAACTTTGCATTTAAATAATGAACGCGCGTATTACAAAATCATTCAAATCACGACAAATCAAAAAAAAAAAGTGCGACAATTGTGTTTCTGTGTGTTGTGTGTGTTGCCCGCGCGCTTGAACGTATGGGTGTGTGCGTGTGTTGAGTGGTGAGCACAGTGCATGTGAACAGTACAGCTATAAAATGTTGCCACATGCGCTCCCGCTCCCACACAGTGTTATATGAGTCGCAACACTCCAAAAAAGGGAATAAAAATGAGAAGCGTCTTGGACAGCAACAACAAAAGACCGAACGCCGAAAAATGTTGCAAAATGAAAGAAAAGCAAACAAAACGAAAGCAAGCAAGCAAAAGATTTCTGCGTTTCTCGCTACACACACGCGCACACACACTAATATACATTTAAATTAATTGTTTTTATTTTTCGCCTTTAGCTGTTATTTTCGTGTGTGTTTTGCTGCTGCCCCCCGTTCTTGCGCTCACATTTTCCGGCTAGCTTGTTTATAAACTTCTGCGCAACACTGATAGGAGAGCTACTGGGAGAGCGCCCAATTGTTGCTCTGGAAGCAACAAGTCGAAATGCCAATTCCTTGTATACTTTACCCGTGCGGGAAGGGGGTGCCTAATGCGTGCGCCCCGTTTTGGTCAACTAATTTGTTTTATAGTTGTGGGCGCAAGCGATAAGCCGTAATTGAAATATTGTAGCAATTGCCAAGAAACGTGGCTTCAAGTTGGCCACAGTTTCAGCAGAAACACAGGCAGTCTCTTTCGCTCCCTATGCGTGCGTATCCATGAGCACAAGTATGTGTGTGTTTGTGTTTGTATGTGTAAAACAAGTGTGAAAAACAAACGACCTCCAGCAGCGCACGTCTGCGGCTGCGTCTGCGTCTGCGGCGCTCTCTGAGAAAGTGTAAGAGCGCGTGCGAGCACGCCCCCCACGCATAGCTGTTGTTGCTATTGCTGCTGCTGCTGCGAGGCGTTGTCCAAAAATGGGTTAAGCAACGCTGGCAAAAAAAAAAGCAAGAAACGCAGCAAACGCCAATTAGTGACAAAATATAAATGAAAAACGCATGCAGCATATACACACGTCTGTGTGTGTTTGCAAATATGTATGCAAATTAAGTGACAGTGTCCAAAAAAGCAACAACAACAACA
Source organism: Drosophila micromelanica (assembly GCA_004143825.1). Classification (NCBI taxonomy): domain Eukaryota; kingdom Metazoa; phylum Arthropoda; class Insecta; order Diptera; family Drosophilidae; genus Drosophila; species Drosophila micromelanica. The sequence goes on from SCDY01000309.1 coordinate 46,648, forward strand.
GCAACAACTGCCGCCAGTCTGACTAAACGCAAATGCGGCAGAAATAGCAACAAGTAGACGCGCAACGGAGCAGCGTCGTGCAATTAAGACAAAAACAACAACAACAGCGAGCAATGCATAGTTAAATTTAGCAGCCGAGTTCCACTTTCACTCGGCGGCGACACCGACACCCACCAAGCCGCACACCCCGCCACCCCCTTTTTGGTTGTTGCCGCTGTTGTGTTTGTTGTTGCACGTTAAATTGCATGCGTATCGTGAGTTTTGCGTTTGGCATGAATACGCACGAATAGAAATTAATACATATTTTGTATGCAATTACTGCGAACACTTCAAATTAACTTTTTATCGATAAATCGAGAATTTGCAGACGGGGGTAACTATCGAGGAAAAAAGAAGAATTTCGCCAGTGTGACCATTAGAAGTTCCGTTGTTGAAGCAGGAATTTACTAATTAGCATAACTACTAATACGAGTGTACTTTGTTGTTGTCACGCGCCCATCTCTAGTGTTGTCAGACATTTGTGGCAAGCAGACACTTGCGCGCTTTTTGTCAAGATTTAAGTTAATCGCGCAGGCAGCAGCAGCAAAAGTTTGATGAACTTAAGTACAACAAGCCAGTCCAATCACGATGACGATGTATGTGTGTGTGCGTGTATGTGTGTGTGTGTCGTTGTGTTGCATGCCGTTGGCAATTATAGTAATGCCTAATGACATCATCAACCGCTGCCACAAACAGCTGCAGTTGCATTCACAATACGCAAGCGAAAGTTTCCATCGATGCTCGGACGCTGATAAGCGCGCACTTTGCAGCTGCAGATGCTTATCAGACAGCCACGTCTGGCATCTGATGACTCATTTGCCACCTACACACAACAACTGCAATCTGCACAGTAAGAAAATAATGTGGTTTAATTACCATTCCTTGTTTGTGAAAGCAACTTTTAGACTTAAACGTAATTTCAAGGTTTAACTTAAATTGTCTTTTTTCACAATTTAAGGTATACTGTCATTTGTTAAAGTGCACCACAATTGTGCACAGTGTAGCGTATATTGCAATTGTTATTGATGTGCTGCTTATGACACATTCACGCCGCCCGTTGACATCTAATTAGATGTTGGGACAGCTGGACTTACAGCGGGTCGCATTAGCATTGTGCTGCGCAGAGCGGCAGTCAATTGGAGCGGCATGCCCCCTGGCCCCTGCCCCCGTTGCCACATTCATTGACCGCTTCGTTTTCATTTCTTACACTCGATTGCATTGCACAGTGAAAAGTTACAACAACGCTTAATTGACGACTGGAACTGCGACTGTGACTGCTTCTGTGTATAGTCCCCTCCTCCTCCCCCTCCTCCTCTCGCTCAGCATCGATGGGGGGGCACTTTGGTTTTTTAGTCACGCCGCCAGCGGGCACTAAAAAACACAACACAAACAACAAATGTTGTTAGCTGAACGTTTCGACAAAGCGTTAAGATTTGCAATCAAGCATTAAGTCGATTTGTGGCCAGTCGATGCCGTCGTCAGCGACGTCAGCATCGTCGCTGGCGCGTTGCAATCATCAACTGATCAACCGATCAACGCTGCATCGTAATGAGAAATGGGCTCTAGAAGCTGGCATAATGCAGCCAGCACATCACAGTGCGTGCCATAAGTCTGCATCGTACACAAAGGTCGCTTAGAAATTAGAATCGGAATTTCGTTATTCATTTCAAATGTCTTGAATCTGCCATAGCTGAAATTATGTGTAATAAGCGTACTTGGGTTAAATACCTTGTAAATAACTATTTTATGATCTTATTTACGAGGGGAAAAGGGTATATTGGGTTTGTAGGAACGCTTCTTCCTAGTTCAAATAACAGGGGCATATATACATAATATTCCATGCTAGTTTTGCGTCCTATAGAATTTTGAAAGCTGTTGAAATTTATTTAATTTAATTTATAATAATTGCCTGTCTAGGCAATTTGGGCCTCTCTATGCGATTCTCATGAATTCAAGTAATGCCCTGCAGACTTTTTTATGTTTTCAGTGATGTGTGTGTGTGTTATTAAAAGTTTTATTTGAAAAATTTGTGTTATTTTGAGCTCTTTTACATGAGCTTTATATGCTAGCATATCTTATCACAGGTGTTTGTTTACTCACAATATATTCAATTTATGTATATTAAAGACAGATAACTGGAAGGACAAGTATTAATGCAACAAGTTTCCAGTTAACATTGATTGTTAACTATTTACACCCATTGTTCTGTACAGGCTGCAATTGTTGTTGTTGTCGTCTGTGACTCGTAAGCACTCAATCAGACCGTCCCGCCCGCAACCCGCGCCCGCTTCCCGCACCCAGCCCGCATATAACAAGTATTTCTACTGGACAGCGAATATTATTTGTTGTATCAACTTCCGTTTTATATATAAACATAATATATGTATATGCATGTATATTCGCATTATCGACATTTTTAAGGAATTCGGCGGAGGCGGGTACAGTGGCTGTCAAAAATGTTTCAACAAGTGCAATTTACAATTGCTTTGCCTCAATAAATTTACTAAAATGCCAAATGGCAAAAGATGCCACAACAAAATGAAAGAGAAGAAAAATTGAATAAATTGCAAATAAATAAACACATTAAAAACGCAAATTACAGAGCGTTGCGGGTGTGCCCGTGTGTGTGTGTGTGTGTATATATATATATATATGAAATATATATATATGAAAATTGAATTTTACCCAAGATGATTGAATTTTCTATTAATAAGCTTTGACCTTCAGCAGCTGTGAAATGTATAAAAATTCTGTAGCGAAGGTGTTCTTGAGGCATATAAACACCATAAATAACACATATATATACACTTGTATGCGTTTGCATGTGTTAGACATCGATCTGAATAAAAATATATAAAAATATATATGAATATGGACAAGTGTGTGTAAATAAGTATATCTATATCTATGGCAATTTCGAGAGTTTTTGAGTGCCGTAATATTATTAGTGTGTGTTTTAGGCATTTTCTATAGCTGATAAACTATATCAGCAGCGTCAATGATAGTGTGACTTGGCCTAGTACACACCCACTCATACACACACAAATGACGAAACTTACCTTGCCACCAAAGCCAAATAAATACTAAAACTATATATATTTATGTATATATAAAAAGTTTATGATTTTTAGCAGGTCAATGACAAATTCGTAATGCCCCACAGCTATTACTGCATACACATTCTACTTTTTAACGCGATTAAAGTAGGGTAAAGAGAAAGAACACTCATCGCCCTCGAATCGAATATTAAACACACTTTCCTATTAACCGATTTTGACTGCATTATATAGTATTGAAAATATTATGGGGGAAAATTTGATTAGTTTGATAAGGATAAAAGTTTTTTAAGCATGAAACTAATTTCAACTGATAGTTGAGTGTTTTAATATGAGCTTTTGTTTATATATAAATAGCATAGTAAAGTTTTTAATAATCAATTTTTTTGATTAGAAACTATAGTAGTTCGATATTGAACAGATTTTGCATATATGTTTGAAGCTAAGTCACATTATAAATTGTCAAGTCTGGTTCTGATATCTTTGCAAACAGCCTGGTTACCAAATATTATGAATAAAGTTTTAAAACTTAGTTAAACTGAGCATATTAGTAATTAAACAGTCGTCTTAATGCTTTCTTGCTGTTTCTTTTTCAGTTTTTTCACTGATTAAAAACGAAAGGGGGTTTGTGCCCAACCCAAGCAGAGGGTTTCGCAAATGTTGTTCAGAGTTAATATTTTGTTGCTGTTGTCTGCCAGTTTATGTGGCCATAATTCACGTGTTGTCAGCCGATTCGTTATTTCAGCGTTATGATGTCATATAAACAGCGCCTCGAAGCTACCTGTAAAGGTTGCTCTTTTTATTTTTTTTTTTTTAGTTAATGCCATTAATGTTGATAAATTGAACACGTTCGGATGTTCAGGTTCCGTTTTCAATTCAATTTGGCGCGCCCGTGGAAAGTGGCGGGGTGAAAGTGTTCTAACCCGTCTGAGTGTTCAATCACAATATATACATATATAAAAATATTTTATTTTTAACTTAACTTTATGCAACATTTGAAAAGGCAAATCAAAACAATGTCAACGATTTTTGCATACATTTCATAATAAGTTAACGTCACAGTTAAACGGAGCTATTTATTGATTGTCGTTTTGTTCGACGTAATATGCAAATTTATTAAACAAATCGAGGTTGTGCAACGACTTCGCTTCAGAGGCGCTGAGTCGGCTAATGCCGCAGGGGGGTACAGCTCAAATGTGGTTAGGAATTGTGCCAATTATCGGAGAAGAAAAACAGAAGCTATAAAGGTTAAACAGTCTTCAGAGTCATTTAGTAACAGCTTGCCATTTGAAGAACTCTGTGAGTTCGAAGAATTGTGTGTTAATTGCAAGCGCTGTTAAGTTAACAGCTCTTAAAGTTAGCAGGAAATATCAGTAAAAGCGACCCTTTACAAAAATTAACTGAAGTTAATAATTTATTCTTGAAATCCTTTTTAAATGATATATATTCTCTAACAGCTGTTAAAGTTTGCAAAATATGCTGTTAGAAAACAATGTTAGAAAACAATACTGTGCTCTAAAAGCCTGCCACTGATTAACAGCTGTTAAATACAAGCTGTTAATCTATAAATGTTATGAATTGTATTCAATATATGTCACAGCTTTCATGTGTATCTGCTAAAGTATTTAATTATCGTCACTCCAAATTTTTGTGTAATGTCAAATTTTAATGGCTAGTTAGGACATGTTTGTCAACAGATACAAAAGTTTGGCTTTGAAAAAAAAAAAATGTACACGGTCATTTCAGACACAACAACTCTCAACAAAACAAAAACAAACTAACAAGCACTTTCTTCATCTTTTGCAGGTAAACAAAACGCCAAACAAAACAATTAATTTACAAGAAATATAAATATAAAAAAAACCAATAACAACGAATAATTTGCCGCATTAGCATACGCCCGGAACTGGACTGAACCGAACTTAACTCCGGCCAACTTGTAGTGTAGCAGACAGATACTTATAACGGGGCTAACAGCAACTCAACTAACCGGAAAGCGTTGAAGCGAGAAGCAGACGGAGAAGTGAAGAGAGAGCAGGAGAAGTGTTTTGGGAATATAAAAGATGTCATTTCGTGTTGTGCGCAGCTCAAAATTTCGTCACGTCTATGGGCAGTCGCTGAAACGGGAGCAATGCTACGATAATATACGCGTCTCCAAGTCCAGCTGGGACTCCACATTCTGTGCGGTGAATCCAAAATTCTTGGCCATCATTGTTGAGTCAGCGGGCGGCGGTGCGTTCATTGTATTGCCACACAATAAAGTGAGTATTCAAAGTTTGGGCAGACTCTAGAGAGGAAATCCCTATTTTGGTTGCAGTCGCTTTTAGATATATCTTTGTTTCTATATATATAGGTATGCAGGCAGCGTAGCCAGTGGCCAAGTATGTGGCATTATATATATATATATAGAGAGAGAGACACAATGGAGCCCCTTTTGGCTATTTATAGGGTATTCGTCGCAAATGTTTGCGACCATTTGCGGTCTTGTTGCCACGTTCGTCGCTTATAGGAAATGACGTCGAGCGATTTGGCATGTTTTATGCTTATAAATAAAGCCAAAGCCCAACGTTATGAATTCTAGCCAACCAATCGCTCTCTTTCTGTCTTTATCTATCGCAACTCTCTCTCTCCCTCTCTATCTCTATATATACAATTCTCAATTTCTCATTAAACGTATCTCTTGGGCGCACTTTTCGATTTTGGCTTTTGGCCAACATGACACACCAAATTGTCTAAATTTAACAGCAACAAATATAAAAAAAAATAAATTAAAAATTGAGCGTTACCAAAAATATATAATTCGACATAAACGTTGCATTTGCTCAGCTTCTTTCTGTATACTGTTCAGACATTAATTGAACAAGAGTGATTTAGTCGAACGTGATCGACTTGGAGATACCCTGTTTTAAAAAGGGTTTGTTTATCGATAACCTATTTTTCGATTTCATATAAAAAAATTATTTAAACATTCAATATAATTTCTTGTTCAGCCAACATTATTCCGATAAATATCGATTGTAGGTAAATATATGTGTTATCGATAATTTAACATACTTAATTTAAACTCTTTAGGAAATTGAATTTTCCTTATTCTTTTATACCTATCATACCTATTATTATGAAATTTCTACAGGGTGCAAATCACGCGGCGAAAATTCGAAAATTTATTAATTTTCCACCAACAGTTTTTTTTGGCAGCGCCAAATCGAACATCCGCCCGACTATCGGCGGCGGTTAACTGCGTGGGCGCTGGCCGGGCCTGGCCGGACTGCCCCACTGCGGTTCGCACCTCATTTGGTCAAAACGCCTTTTCGGCCAAGTGTCTGTTGTCTGTTCTAATTGGGCCAAATTTGTATGCAAAATGCGCACCATCCACGAAAGTTGAGCCACCAGCTGCCGATTTCTATGTGGCGCGACTTTCACACGCTCTAAATTTGAATGTTTTATGGCATTAACTGCCAGCAAACCAAATTTGGAGTGTCAATTAAATGGACACGCTTTTCATACATATGTCCATTAGATGGGCATACTCGACCAATTGATGCACAGAGCCTTAGTTAATTCCCATTTAAATGTTGCTTATAGATTTGCAATTCACCAATTGGTAAACAAATAAAATGTAGTTCATAAATATCTCAAGATCTTTAAGAAGTAATATAAATATAAAAAGTTTCGTATCTGTGAAAGCCATAATCTAGACTTTATCATGCTGCTACATTTATCAGCTTTACATATATGTAGCTATTATCGACCTATTATGATATGCAATTATAAAGTAGAAACACTTTTTAAATTTTCACTAATACATGCTACTAGAATATTTGGTTATTATTAGATGATTTATTAACTGTTTATACAGGGGAGTCTTCGCCGACCCGAAAGTAAAAATATATTCTTGATCAATATATACAACCGCATCGATATAGCCGTCTGTCTGTGATATTCCTTGTAACAGGCAAAAAATATACAAATATATTATAAATAAATCTGACAGATCGGATCTCTATATAATATATTTGCCTTAAAAATGATTGCCAAAAACAATTGGATTTCAAAGATATCCTTTGCAAACTTTCAAATTGAAAGTTTCGCTATTCTCCTACTGTATAATCAGTATCGGATCTCTTTGTTAGACAATTCAAATAGGAACGCTCAGCCTCAAATATATATACATTTTTATTTTCCAAAATTTGAAACTCTTTTAACATTACATTGGAACTTCTAAAAAGTCGATTTAATTTTCATAGCATTCATTTCAAGCATTTGATAAGCGAGCCCCACCCAAAGAGTTCTCTTCATTACTCACGTGGCTGCCCTCGGTTGAAAACCATTTGTTATAATTAGTTTTCGCATAAATATTAGTGTATTTGTGCGTACAGTCATGCCTGTAATAAATCACTTTGGGCATAAAAGCCACACACTCGCCTAATAAATGGTGGAGTTCTGGGAACGCCCTCAGGGTTCGTAGTCGCGGCGTTTTGGCCGAGTGATCCACACGTGTTTCCATTAATTAATTGCAAACTTCACGCACCTGTCCGCATTTGCATTATGAATGCTCGCCAATTCTGGCGGGGATTGCTAAATATACACATATATTTAATTGGGCCAGTGGGTCGTCGTTTATTTACAAATTGTTTTATTTTGGCATCTTTCTCTTCTTTTTTGTATTTCCCAGGTTGGACGCATTGCGGCCGATCATCCGCTGGTGGGCGGACACAAAGGTCCCGTGCTGGACATTGCGTGGTGTCCGCACAATGACAATGTGATTGCCTCCGGCTCGGAGGATTGTGTGGTCAAAGTGTGGCAAATCCCCGACGGCGGCCTATCGCGCACACTCACCGAGCCCGTGGTCGATCTGGTGTTCCATCAGCGTCGCGTCGGCCTCGTCCTCTGGCATCCATCGGCACTCAATGTACTGCTCACCGCCGGCTCCGATAATCAGGTGAGCAGCATGAATCTCCCTTTTTAGTAGTCGCTGACTGAATCTTTCCGATCGCAGGTAGTCATCTGGAATGTGGGCACTGGCGAGATACTCGTCCACATTGACTCACATCCGGATATTGTGTACAGCGCGTGCTTCAACTGGGATGGCTCCAAGCTGGTCACCACGTGCAAGGACAAAAAGATACGCATCTATGATCCGCGCACAGCCGAACTGGAGAGCGAGGCGATGTGCCACGAGGGCTCCAAGGCGACACGGGCGATCTTTCTGCGTCACGGCCTGATCTTCACCACCGGCTTCAATCGCAGCTCGGAGCGACAATATTCGCTGCGCGCCCCCGATGCACTAAACGAGCCCATTGTCATGGTGGAGCTCGACACATCGAACGGTGTCATGTTCCCGCTCTACGATGCGGACACAAACCTAATCTATCTGTGCGGCAAGGGCGATTCTGTGATTCGTTATTTCGAGGTGCGTTTCCGATAACAACCCAACTTGCAGCAGTTTTTATTGATCTCTGATCGTCGCCAGGTGACGCCGGAGCCACCGTTTGTGCACTACATCAACACGTTTCAAACGCCGGATCCGCAGCGTGGCATCGGGCTGATGCCGAAGCGAGGCTGTGATGTGACCACCTGCGAAATCGCCAAGTTCTATCGGTTGAACAACAATGGTCTCTGCCAGGTCATCTCGATGACGGTGCCGCGCAAATCCGATCTCTTCCAGGAGGATCTCTATCCGGACACACTGGCCGTGGAGGCGGCCATCACGGCCGAGGACTGGATTGCCGGCAAGGACGCCGATCCGCTGACCTTCTCGCTCAAAGTAAGTGCAACCAGTTGCGACTCCCGCAATGCACTCAACTCTGGAATACGGCGCTTCCCGGCACTGCGGCACCGCCGCCTCTTCCCCCACCTGCTTCGGTGCCACAGTTGCTGCGCATTGAGCGGAGCGTACAGGATCCTGATGAATTGAATTGTTATGGCCAACACGAAAGTGTATTCCAGTGGCTGCTTTGTCATGTTTTTCGATGCTTTGTTGCATTCGCGTGGCTAAAAACCCTAAAATCTAAATAGTTTGCTTCGGACTCCGAAGCTTTAATACCCTTGCAGACAAATGGAAGATGGACGTATTAGTAACATAAACTATAGAATATAGAAATTCAATGTTTTACAGGTACATCGGGAGTACGAGTTTTTTATAAAGCAACATAAATTTTATAGATTTTATAGAAAAAAGGAAGTCCGATTGCGTCATATATAAAATACTTTTTGCTAGAAAAAGTATCAATATCAGGAGAGAATAGATCGCAGATTACACACCATATATATAGGAATATATCTGTATAGGATCTCCTTCCATGCACGGGTATAAAAAAAAAGATTTGTCTTGCTTGCCTTCCGTCTTGCCCTTTTGCTCAGCTTTATCTCTACGTTTATTGTCTTGTCTCGTCTGCTTGCCAAAGCCAACGCCAAATCCTCAGCCAACACGCTCACCCACCAAAGTCTGTACGCACTAATTGCATTCAAACTACCACACGCTACACACAAAATACATCCACACAACACACACACATGCATTTATTCACGGCTTACATACGCCCTAACACGCACGCTGCGTGGCGCTTGTTGTTGTGTTCTTTGTTCTTTGTTGTGACCCAAGGGGAACAGCTATTCTAATAAACCTAATCAGGATCGCGTCTCCATTGTACAGGGTGGCTATGTGTCCTCGTCGGGCAACAATACGCTCTCCGTCAGCAAGAGGGAGAACATACTGAACAAGCCGAACGCACTCCGAGGCGGAGGCGGAGCCGGTGGCAATCATTCATCCGCGAACAACAATGAATCCAACGATGGCGGCGCGCCCGCAGCGATATTCTCGGTAAGAACATTGATGAAGTAAAAACAAAAAACAAATTGCTAATCAAATTAAAACGTTTGCGTGCAGGAGAAGGATCATCGCAATATCCTGGATGAGATACGCAAGCTGAAGGCGATCATTGTGAAGCAGGAGAATCGCATACGCGCCTTGGAGGCCAAGGTGAATGCCGCCGGCGATGAAACCGATGCGCGCAACAGCAACAAAAACGGCAGCGGCCAATCCGCGGCGACATCGGCGGCAGCGGAAAGCAGCCATGCCAGCGAAAGTGCCAATGATCATGCTGCGTCCGCATCCACGTCCGCAAAAACGGCGGACAATGCACACGACGATGATTAGAGAGCGAAATGCGGACAGATAGTAGGAGAGAGGAGGAGGAACAGCAACAGATAATTGAGAGATCGAAAGAGAGAGAGAGAGAGAGAGAAAACTGCTTGTAGAAGCACGTCGTTATCGTTAGAATTTCTCTTCTGGAAAATGATGTTTATATATTGTACACGCTAATTGAGAGTTGTTGTCGTCTATGATTATGATTTCGATTATTTATTTTATATAATTTAATATTAGGTCTTTTTACGAGCGAAATGAGTTGAGCGTAATAGAAGATAATCATAATAAAAACCGCAATCAAACCAACACATGAACACACAGAATATCCTGCCAAAAAATACGATGCAAATAAATTAAAAATAGTAAACCTAACGAAACTACCTACGAATTGCGCCCAAAATTGAAATCGGCTTTTCGAGCTGTGTTTTTGTATCGCAAGTGTGAAATTGTTGTAAATTTAACAAAACAAAATCAAAGTATAGACTAAATTGCAATCATCTAAAAGAAATGCTATTTCCTACCAATTTACATACTTTTTCTATACATATACATGCATATATATATACATATAAATATAAATATTTACATATACTTAACTAGTTACCCTATTGAGGCAATATATATTCATGACAATAGCTTTTGTAACGATTAGGCATTCACAAATTTGTTTAACCTGTGTCCTGTACCGCCGCCGCCGCCGCTTTCATAAAATATTTTTCTCGTTCTAACTAATAATAAGTTGTATTTTGTAATAATAAATGAAAGAAAACCAACGAACCATTTTCAAAATATTGTCGATATTGTATCATTTTACGGTTGTGTAACAATCGAGCAACATAATGTAAAAGTGCTGACTATAAATACCAACAAATTGTCTGTATAAATGTACAATTTGATACGGAATAAACTTTATACAAATAAGCAAGTTTCCTAATTTTGATGAAGAGCAGTTCAAGTTTTGTGCAAGTGGTCACACTTTTAAAATGTATTGATAACCAACTGCCATTAATTGGTACTTAATGAAGAGACCATTCACATGAAACGTCGACATTTTACCGCTGACCGTAATTTGACATATTTTAAGTAAAATACAAAATACATCTTTCAATAAATTGCGCTAAAGTAATTTCACTTGATGGATGCAATCTGAATTAAACAGGAGCCGAATTAATATTCCTCGATCCGCTCAACCTAATATAGAATATAATATGAACAATTGAGTTACTTAGTAAGCAGCCCTCGCTCATGTTATTCGCCTAAAACGTCAACGCCAATATATCGATATATCGATAAAATTCAAGACTCGTTTTTTTGTCGTTTGGTTAAGCACTACAAAAGCCCAACATCGGCAGTTGAGCGATTCATTCGTGTTTTCTTCGTCGTTCCGTGGACCATAGGCGTCATAGCAAGCCAGCAATTAAACTGTGCACGCGCATTCAAGAAGCAAAGAAAGAAAAAATTTGAACTAGAATCCAGCATTATTTAATCAGATTCACGTGTATTTTGAAATAGTGAAATAATACAGCCAAACAGCGACTAATTGTGACAGCAAGAGAAATGCATAGTACATTACATAAACGAATGGCAGAGTACAAAGTCATTTTCACAAAATAATCGTTGAACGAAAACGAAAACGAAAAGGAAAACGAAGCAGTCTCATTCGTCACTTCAGATTGAAATATATTTCATCAGCCAATGCGAGGCTGAAGCAGCTGCAGAGTAACTAAGAAAAAGTAAAGTAAAGGAAAGGAAAAAAAAACATAAAAAGTCGATTTGCCAAATAGAGAAAATATGTGCTCGGCAACAAAACAAAGGCAGAAACGTTCAAGTATTCGCAGCAGCAACAAAAACCGTAGTAGCAGCGACGGGCAAAAAGTAATTTCAGCGCCTAGCAACAAGACTAATTCATCAGCAGCGAACCAAATTGCGGCCATGTGCAACGAGTTTCTCTGATTTTTCGCATAGATCGCAGCAAGCTATAAGCCAAAGATTGTAAATAATACAATACCATAGATATATATACAATTATACATATAACAGAAAGAGATATCAATAATACAACTGCGAAGCAAGCGCACACAACAGATACAAAATATCAACAAATATGAATTCGAACGCAGCGCCCAGCAGCCCCGCAAAGTTCAACGTATTTGCCCATGTTAAGTACGAGCATCTCGTCGCCGGCGTCTCGGGCGGCGTTGCATCCACGCTTATTCTGCATCCATTGGATCTCATCAAGATTCGCTTTGCTGGTGAGTGTACACTTAAGAATAACTGTTGCAGTGCAGATCACCCTGTTACATGGGGTTCGCCCTGTTGGCTGTGTCTGTCACGTGATTGACCCACAGAGCAGCCGGCGGGCGTAGATTGCGTTTGTTTGCATTGCACACGACCAGTGTTGTCCAATTTGCGAGTTTTTCTACGTTAAATCTAGATATTTTTTTTTAGCAAGAAAAAGTCACAATTTTACAACAGCAAACAAACAGTTTTCTAGCTTTAAATTAGAATTGCAGTAATAAGAATTGGCATTAAATTAATTGAATCTATATTTTTTTTTCTTATGGCATTTTTATAACTAATCATTTTTGAAATATAAACAAATTTAAAAAAATAACCTGCATAAAAATAGTTTGTAAACAGTTTTAGCTTTTCCATTCACTAAACTAGCTTTTTTGCCTTATAAAACTGGCAGCACTGCATTTGATTGCATTGTTCCACGATTCTTATTGTGCATTCTGACTTTTCATTACATTGCAAAAGTTTCCACGGAAATCTTGGCGGGCCGGAAAGTTGCAGGCGCAAAAAAAAACTCGTCTGGAATTTTTGTATCATCTACAAATAAACAACTAGCTGGCAGCACGTGGATCTATAAAAATTAGTTATTGACCCTGTTGTTGTTGTTTGTTTTTTATGCATTTGACGTTTATTTATTGACGTGTTGACAATTGGCAAAAACAAAGTCCAGCAAAATTTTGATGACCGATTTTGAGCCTATCGTCGCACTGGAATGATAAGCATTATCTTCATCTGGCCGCGCTAGAACCTGCTAGAAAAGAAGCCAGGCCTCCTTAAAAATGGTTGGCAAATTCTTTTATTTCTTGCAAATTGTTTTATTGACTTCCGTTTGATAACTGAACTGTTTAGCAATCATTAATATATATTTTTATTTGATTCCCATGACTCAGTATAAAGCTGTTGCCTTTTAATATTGCGCAAATACTTATGTCAGCTTTTATAGTTGTCCTCGTTTAGACTCTCTGTGTTTATTATTTCCGTATAATCCGATTTTTCAATAACATAAACAACAATAACAACAACAGGTTTTCTTTTGTTTTGCACTTTCTAGTAAGTTTTATTTAAAAACATAACGTAAATTTAAAGGGTAAACATTTACGCGCATGCGTTAAGACCTGGCTAAAATGCATTGTAAACGAAAGAGAATTTGAATAATAACAACAAATTAAGTTGTTTATGCGAAAAGATGGCCAAAAGAAAACAGGCCATGACCCAACGGGCAGCTATTGCTCAAAATTTGCACACAAGCGCATAAACTTTATCTATATATTTTTATCTATATAGATATAGATACGTATGACGCATGTTGCTGGGGTTTTTGGGCTCTGACGTTAGCGGGGACTACGAAACGTCTGCGCGTGGCGCAAACCTGTTTATCTCTTGTATACCCGGTAAACATATTGTAGACAGTTACGAACTCAAAAGTCTTATCAATAGATATTTAAGAAAGAACTTGAATTGAATCTGCGGCATGACATTGCTTTTATTATAACTACAGGGTATCCCGTTGGCCGGGCACACTTGTTTTTGCTGCGTTCAACGGCATCACGTGACCAAAGTGTGGACTGTACAACGAACGCTCTTTTTAACGGAAACTGTCAGTTTGTGCCACAACACAAACACAACGCCACAAATGCACAGATACATTTGTATCTCAATGTGTGTGTGTTCGATAAACTGGTTGGCAGTGCAAAACTTTGGGTGTTGCCAAGTGCGCAGCTGTCTGAGACTTGTTTTTAATCGCTGACAATTCGTGTGCCCGAAACTGAGTTCAACATCAGCTGTTCTTTATATATATATAGGTATTATCTGTGTGCACAAAATATCGCAGTAATCAAGCCAACTTAGCCAAAATATATTATCAGCTCATATATCAAAATTATAATATGTATTTCCCCTTTTTGTTCTGTCGTACAGTTAAATTATTAAACAGGATTCAAACGAGTTGAGCTCAAGGTTAACCAGCGGTAACTAGCGAAAGCTGTGCACTCTATAAATAGAGCTCCGATTTTAAGTTAGCTAGCGCGACGAGCCCCCTTTTTTATTTAGTATGTTATTTGGCGCTGTTGTCAGGACAGATCGGATGATAACTGTCGAGCGTCAGCAATTATTAATAACTTTTTTTGTTTTTTGTTTTTTGCTGTATATATACTAAAGTAAATATAGACACAGTTATAGTCGGGGAATTGGAATGCTAATGCCCGCACGAGCAGCTGAAACAGCCTGTTTCCATTCGGCTCTTATCGCATCCGCCGCGACGACCAATTAGCGCTATCTCTGTTGGCCGCGAAAACAACAACTTGTTGTTGCTGTTTCGTTGGCTGCTATTGTTGTTATGCCGGCCATTAGCCATGTCCCAAAATCAACAAGAGCAAAATATTGAACTGAACTGGCGTACAGTCCCTTAAAAAGCATTGCCAAAAAACCAACCAGCTTTGGCCTGAATCACTGCCTCTTTAGTTAACCCAAATATTTTTGCTAATCTATATATATACATATATGAACAGACATATATATACAGATTAATGCTCAATGCACTGCCTTAACTGTAAAAGTCGCCTTTTGGGTTTGAAAACTAAAGCAGATTTTTTGCTTTTTCACCCACATGAAATTCAAGTTTTCTTAAACTTTCTATAACCTTGCCAAGTTTCTTATGATTTTGTCAGGCAATCGGCCAAATTGCACCTCTATATCATATAGCGGTATTTTTGGTAAAAACCAATTTTTTTTGGCCGCCTGAAATGAAATGTTTTTTTCTTATTTGTTTATTTATGTATTCAATTGGTCTCAGACTTTTTCATTATCATAGAAATACTTTGGCCACGCAAAGCCGGTTATATTTGATAGTCAGATAAATGTTTACTTTTATTTAGCCCTGTTCTCGAGGCTAACGTCTAGACGGCTAAATAAATAGAGTATAAAAGTTTATCATTTACGAGCTTTGTTCGATTTCTGCTTTTTCCAGTTAACGATGGACGCACGGCGACGGTGCCGCAGTACCGCGGATTGGGCAGCGCCTTCACCACCATCTTCCGGCAGGAGGGCTTCCGTGGCCTCTACAAGGGCGTCACACCCAATGTCTGGGGCTCCGGTTCCTCGTGGGGTCTCTACTTCATGTTGTGAGTACTTGAGTCCCTTTTTATTCTATGAACTTGACTAATGCGCCTTCCCTCAACCAGCTACAACACCATCAAGACGTTCATTCAGGGCGGCAATACGACCATGCCCCTGGGTCCCGCCATGCACATGCTGGCCGCAGCGGAATCGGGCGCCCTCACACTGCTGCTAACGAATCCCATTTGGGTGGTCAAGACGCGTCTCTGCCTGCAGTGCGATTCGGCGAGCAGCGCCGAATATCGCGGCATGGTGCACGCCCTGGCCGAGATCTACAAGGCGGAGGGTGTGCGCGGCCTCTACAGGGGCTTTGTGCCCGGCATGCTGGGCGTCTCCCATGGCGCCATCCAATTCATGACCTACGAGGAGATGAAGAACGCATACAACGAATACCGCAAACTGCCCATCGACACAAAACTGGTGTGTATACAAAAAAAAAAGAAGAAAAATCAAATCAAATTCATAAAATAGCATCACATGACAAATCGCGCGTGGCGTCTGTTGCCATATGGCTACAGTATATATCTGATATATGTGTAAATAATTGTATATGCATATGATGCCCGCGTCATTTGGCAGCCGTACAATGGCTCGACATTTTACTAAATTTTTGCCCACTTATTTTGCTTACGCCCACACAGGCCACCAGCGAATATCTGGCATTTGCGGCCATTTCGAAGCTGATTGCCGCCGCGGCCACATATCCGTATCAGGTTGTGCGCGCCCGTCTGCAGGATCACCATCATCGGTACAGCGGCACCTGGGACTGCATCAAACAGACTTGGAGGTACGAACGCATGCGCGGTTTCTATAAGGGACTCGTGCCGTACTTGGTCCACGTGACGCCCAACATTTGCATGGTTATGCTCATTTGGGAGAAGCTGACCAGCTAGGCGTGTTAGAGTATTAACTAGTTAACCTACACATTAGAATCTTCAGCAACGACATCAACAGCAGCAGCAGCAGCAGCCGAACACCAGTTGAATTCATACATTATAATGATAACATATATATGTTATAGATATATATCTGTATCTATCTGAAGTTTCTGCAGCGCTAAATGACAAACCGGATCATATTTTGTATTATTATAATTTTGATTTCGTTTAATTTTCGATTTAAGTTCTAGTTATAGACATATTTAGTTCTAAGTTAATTCCATAGTTAAAATTTAATTGCAAATTTACAGAATGTACACTAAAAATAATTTCGAAGTAACTTTGAAAGTAATCAAATTTTGTGCTCTATACAATGAAATTTAATTTCAACAATTTGCACAACTTTAGTTCATAGTTAAGTTTAATTATTTATTTGAATAATCAAGCATTGTAAATATGTTCTAGTTAGGCATACTAAAATTTTTTCTTTTTGGCAAAAAGATTCTTCATAATTTTTTTAACTGAAAAAAAGAAATAACCTTGACATTTAGCATTACATTTAAAATGTGAAACAAAACTTTAAAGGAAACAAAACACAAAAAACACATAAAACAAAGAAGAGTAGCTAAAGAACTCTAAAAATCTACACATTAAAATGCCAAGAAACCGAATAAGCGTTTCCAAGTACTCAACACGAGTGTTTCTCTTTCATTTCGCCTTCAGCCCGAACAACTCGCCCTGCGCTATAGTAAGTAGTATATGTAATATATATAGTGCTCCTTTAATTGTGCAGAATCTCTTTGCTAAACTGAAACAGGCTTTGTACCGTAAGTTAAGATCCTTGGCTGCACTTACTCATCCTCTACGCTTGCTTCATTCTCATTGCAGGTACGAGCGCGCCGTGGGCTTCTACAAGGGTCTCAAGGCGAACCTGATCCGCGTGGTGCCCTCCTGTATGATCACGTTCCTGGTGTACGAGAACGTATCCCATTACATGCTGGCCCGCTCGAAACGGATGTTGGAGGAGCACTTGCTCATCAAAAATGAAAAATGAGGCTGAAACTGGGATATTTGATTATTTGTTCTACAAGCAATACCAAAATATGTGCACAACTACAATTTAGTCAGGCGAATCATTGTTGATCATTGGCTCCGCCCCTTGGTTGTTACTGTCTTAAATATATATATAACTATATTTTAGTTTTAAGTCTTATATCGATAACTAATACACCTCTATTATTGTTTGCTGTGTGCTATATAACTGAATAAGTAAGTAAAGTCTTCTGTAATATATAACTTTATTACGCTAAGGACAACAATATTCCTATGCAGATGCATTGAGTTATATAATTAGGTAAATTTAGGAAACCTTGCTGATTAGATACTTAAAGAAAGTTAACTATAGTTTTATACAACTAATTAAATGTTAGTTAAGATTATTAAATGTTATAACATCACAATACCTTATATGTTTTTAACAAGCTTTTAATAAAGGCTCTGAATTTGTTAAGTGCTGGCAACTCTCACTTTTATACTATATTAAGTACCTCTTATTGCATACTTTAACCTCAAGCAAATGTGGATTATTCCATATTTTCAAATGTTAAATTCAAATGCGATGCAAAAAGCTGCAAATGGCGCGCTGCTGCCGAACGGTTTTTAACATAACCGTTTCGCGTACTCTGTCAACCGTTTCGCCTGTGTCCAAGCTTTTTCGCTCAGTTCACAATTGAACGCAACGGTGTACGGACTTGTAGCGCTTGATTTCTGTTTGTTGCTGTTCAAAGTGAAGCGAGCGTCTTTGCGTGTCTCTTTCGTACGTGTGTGAATTTAATTTATGTGATATGATATGAACTTAACGCCAAGGAGCCAACAAATATACAAACAACTGCGTAAACAATTAAAACAACAATAAAGGCTTATGCAACCTTTTGTGAATGTTTAATGCTTGTCGCTCAATTTAGTGCTCCATTTTTCGATCAGAAACCAGTTTACAATTGTTTACTTTAGCTGATATTTGGCGCTGGTCAAAAGTGCAGCAACTGCAGCCGTAGCGCGAGTTCATCAAACCCCCCAAGTGCCGTCAAAAAGACAAAAAGAGAGATAACCTTTGCTCAACAAAATTTGCATTAAAAATAAATGCAATTTTGATAATTGCGCGCCAACAGCGAAAAAAGTTCAAGTGCAGGCGCTTTAATTACCGTTCAAACAAAGTGGAAGAGACTAAGAGGGAAAGCAATAGAACTTTTTTCGACAACCACATGTTGCTCTAACATGCCGTTAGAGTTCAAAGCAGTGCGCAGTGTGGAGTAAAACGAATAAACGAAAATAACACAAGTTAAACCAAACAGAGAGAGTAAGAAAGAGAGAGATACACGTATTTATGCAAGTGTGTGTGTGCGTTTATAGATAAAGCGCGTGCGAATGACCTTGACTGGAGCTCACAAGCGGAGACAAGTGGGGACTGTGCGATAAAACAACAACAACAACAACAGCAGCAGCAGCAGCATTTTGTCAAAGTCTAAAGAGCAATAACACGCATCCCCCCACTCACGACGCCACTGCATGGCAACCGGCGTTATACGTTGCAGCGTTGTCTCCTCCTCAGCAGGACGCCGCAGCCTCTGCGACTCCCTGACAGAGCTCAGCATCGTCGCGCCCGCGGCCAAAGCCAAGTCCAAGTCGGACAGTTATCTCAGCGAAAGCGAAAACAACACCAGCAGCAGCAGCTGTTCCTGCGTCCGTTGCTATCTCGGTAACACCGTCAGCAGCAGGCAGGACACGTGGCCCGTCGAGCACAGGCATCAGCCGTCAAACAGTGCCGTCTCCCTGGGAACGCTAAGCGCCAAAGAGTCGCCCATATTCGCACGCCACAAACTCGTCCAATTCGCACCAGACCCGCTCCAATTGGAGGAGAAGCAACCGCAGCTGGGCTTCTCCCAATATTCGCTGCGCAGCGCGACGCCGGCGTACGCGGAGCGGAAGCCACAAATCGATCGCAGCGCCGTCGAGGCGCTCGGCAGAGCGGAGATGCCTGCGGCACGCATCAACAACATGGATATCAATCGGAATAACGGTTATCTGTATAATGGGGTGAGTACAACTCCCTAATGGAAGTGTGCGAGGGCAGTTTCAAATGTTGCTGTAACATATAAAGAGCTTAGACTAATTATATAATTGACAAGCAGCCCTCGTATTATGTTAATATGGTTTAAAGCTCAGAGTAAAAAGCCAAAACTA
Source organism: Drosophila micromelanica (assembly GCA_004143825.1). Lineage (NCBI taxonomy): Eukaryota > Metazoa > Arthropoda > Insecta > Diptera > Drosophilidae > Drosophila > Drosophila micromelanica. The sequence continues at coordinate 66,420 of SCDY01000309.1, forward strand.
AAAGACATAAATATTACTCGCTTCATCCAAGTTTTGCAATAAAACGCTTGTCAGCTACAAATTTACCTATACCCTGTACCCAAATTGAAAAGGGATATCGTTTTCGTGAAAATATAATATTTAACAATTATTATTGTTGTTGTTAATTGTTGCTGCATAAATTTAAAGCTCTCCCTTGTATTGGTACTCAATTAATAAACTTAAATTACGGTCAACTTGGCAAAAAAACTGAAAAGCTCAAAAACTGGAAATGGAAATTGAAAATTTGAACTGGAACAGCTGCAATAAAATGCAATTTCTCGGGTACTGAAAGTATTTACAATTGAATGCTGGGAAAAGTCGACGCTTAGAATTCTAAAGAGGGGCACATATTTTCTTGGTGTTTTAATGGGTATTATAGTTTTGTTAGGCATTTTTTAACACATTCATTCAAATAAAAATTTTTTATCACATATATATTATACATATATAGGGTATTTGGAATTCGGCACTCTGTAAGCTTTGCTTCTCTTTTTTAATTTTCAAGATCATGTTAGGTATGTTCAGTCTATAAACAAGTAGCGCAAAAGCAAATGGAAAACATTTGAGGCTTATGTCACAACGATTTCCACACACTCTTAACGGGCGGGGGGGAAAATGAAATCTAAATTGTTGCCTCATTTGAGACCAAATAAACACACATCGATACAAACCAGACATACGGATGGAGGGGGTGGGAGAGGGGTGATGGGGCCAGATAGACAGAGGGGGGGTTTGCCACAAATGCCATTGTTTAGAGGCCGGGGCACGTGTTATGGGCAATGGAATTTCACTCTCGATACGCGATATTATACTAAATATATACATGTATATAACATATATATAGACAAGCTGGTCGAGGTTGGTTGCTCGCCCAATTGACTGTGTGTGTGTGCGTGTGTGGGTGTGTCCGGAAAATACTTAAACGATTTCTAGTTAGATATATGCTTTGTCTTATGGGAACTGACTTGGGCAGCGCCCAACATTGCCACTTTTGCTACACTGAAAACTATTGCTCTTCAAATTGTTAAACAATTAAAAGAAATTAATTAAATAAGAAAACTTACCTTTAATAGCCTCTGCCAGACTATCAAAAATAAGAAAACATTAAAATGCAGTTTTTATTTTGGTTTTCAATTTAAACAATATCTTTTAACGTCTTTTAACTAACTTGGCCACTTTTGCTGCCGTTTTCACAACGTTTCACGTCACGTTTTAGGGTCAATTGTGAGCAAAGCGAAAGTTAACGTTGGCGTAGAAAAATACACTCCTCCCCCCTCTTCCTCTTAATTAATTGTCGCCTTAATTAAAGACTAACAACTAAAATTGTTGTCATTTTAAGTGAATCATCAGTCAGAATTTTATTCCCAACTGCATTTTTGCTGTGTTTCAGGTTTAAAAACAATCTAATCAGTGAGGAATTTTTTTTTTTTTGATACAATGACATTGTCATAAGAAATAAAAAAAAATGACTCGACATCGAGCACCTAGATAAGATATCGATAGCGATAACCGACTGTGACCGAGTATTAAATATGCGTCGCGTGTTTAAAAACTCATTGAGCAATCGTCAGGAATAGAGAATCTTCATGAAGACGTTGAGTATATTTCATCTGTGCACTTTGTGCATCGTTGCCAGCCTCAAGCCAATGCACTTTGAAGCAGCCTGATGCTGTAGTTGTTGCGGTTGTTGCAATTGATAACAATGACAATCAGCTGCGATGCGGACACATTGAAATCCGTTGCACGCAACTCGGTTAGATACATGTGTGCATATGAATATATAATATCTCTTCAATTTATTATCTATCGCGTGCCAGCCACGGGCAAGGTCACGTTTGTAAAGTATCTCACAGATGCATAGACATGTGCAGCTGAGAAAATCTCATTCATGCCATAATAATGTATGGCATAAATATTTATAAATCGAATGCTCGCAAATTTTGTTAGGTGTAGTTTTTCTGAAATTGAAATACGAAATACTTTTGAAATTCCAATGCGATTTGCATATTTTTTCCGTTTTTTATATACTTTAGCTGTAATAGCATATTATTTATGTTTAAAAAATGAACTTGCATTTTTTTATATTTTTTTCTATAAAAAGCGATATAACGGCAAATTTTCCCAGAACTGTGTTTGCTTCCATAAGCATTGCATATTTTTTCCACGAACCGAAATGTATTGCATACCTTCATGGGCCTCGTGTCAGAAAATAAAAAGCAAACTCGGCTGGAAAATGTTACCATTTGTACGCCCACATTTGAAGTTTCATAGCCACGCCCACGATTACGTTCTAACGCCCAACTGCTGCCGTGCAGCATGCAAACAAAGAGAAAAATATAGAACTATTCTTGTGATTTGCTCGAAATTTGGCAAACAACAAATGGTTCAAATTCGTTTCTCGACCTCTTTGCCACAATATCTAATACCATGTTTCGCTAAGAGGGCTTTTCACATCGACGCCGAGCGTATCCTCGTGGCTTTTGTTTGGAATGGGGTCGCTGGTAATTGCAGCGCTTAAGCAAAATGCTTCACATGCCCCATGTAACCCTGCCACCCGGAGTTCAACCCGCCCCTCTTACGCCCCGCTTTCGATTGCGTGCAAACATTTCCGGCACAAAAGAATTTCTGCTTAGTTGAAAATGAATTTCAAATGCTTTCGCTTTTATGGCCTGTGGTCGTAAAAATGGTTCAGTTTAAAGCTGAAACAGCAGGTGTCTCGAGAACTTCTTTCAAAACTGTTTAGAGAGCAAATAGTTGCCCAAAGCGTGGAAAGGGGTTATGTAAACGCATCAAAATTTAATGAAAACTTGTCACTTGAAGTGACCCTAAAGCTAATCTCAAAACTAACTGGCGAAAATATATGAAACACATTAAATGTTGATATTTAATTTAATTATTATCAGTTAAACCACTTTAAAGTATATAAGAAATTATAAATTCCTAAGTTGCTTACCTAAAAATGGTATCTAAAGGCAAAGTGCCTTTCTCTGCGATTTTCATGAATTCAATTAAGGCTTGAACATTTTGATGTGTTTTAGTCAAATTTTTATACCCTGAACCCATTGAAAATTGGTAAAACAGGGTACAATGGTGTTGTGAATTTATCTAGACAACGAACCATGAACAAAAAGACAATCCTCGTCAAAATCGGTTGAGTTTTGGCAAAGTTACGACTGGGGAAAGATGAGACCTATCCTTATATGGGAGCACTAGAGTATATATTCGAAGATTTTTAACATGAATTTGGAACAAAAATTTTATTTTTAAACTGAAATGTAGAATTCATTTAGACAACGAACCATGAATAAAAAGACAATCCTCGTCAAAATCGGTTGAGTTTTGGCAAAGTTACGACTGGGGAAAGTTGAGACCTATCCTTATATGGGAACACTAGGGTAAATATTCGAAAATTTTTAACATGAATTTGAACCAAAAATTTTATTTTGAGTCTGAAGTGTAGAATTCATTTAGACAACGAACCATGAACAAAAAGACAATCCTCATTAAAATCGGTTGAGTTTTGGCAAAGTTACGACTGGGGAAAAATGAGACATATCCCTATATGGGGACACTACGGTAAATATTCGAAAATTTTTTACATGAATTTGGACCAAAAATTTTATTTTTAAACTGAATTGTAGAATTCATTTAGACAACGAACCATGAACAAAAAGACAATCCTCATCAAAATCGGTTGAGTTTTGGCAAAGTTACGACTGGGGAAAGTTCAGACCTATCCTTATATGGGAACACTAAGGTAAATATTCGAAAATTTTTAACATGAATTTGGACCAAAAATTTTATTTTGAGTCTGAATTGTAGAATTCATTTAGACAACGAACCATGAACCAAAAGACAATCTTCATTAAAATCGGTGGAGTTTTGGCAAAGTTACGGCCGGGGAATGTTGAGACCTATCCTTATATGGGAGCACTAGGGTATATATTCGAAAATTTTTTACATGAATTTGGACCAAAAATTTTATTTTTAAACTGAAATGTAGAATTCA